>VZUI01084896.1:0-155866 GCA_013401135.1 Cettia cetti | reverse complement strand
GGAGCGGGCGCGGGAAGCCCGCCGGGAGCCCGCCGGGACCTGCCGCGGGCACCGGGTGAGCAGCGCCCGCCCGTCCCGCTAGCGCGCTGCGGGCAGCGGGCGGGCACCGCCGCTGTGAGGGGCTGCGAGGGTGGCGGTGCCCGTGCGGAGCGGGAGAGCGAGGACGGGAGAGTGGGAGGGAGAGCGTCCTTGTCGCCACAGAAGGGCTGGGGTGGGGACCCTCGCCCGCTCTCTATCTCGCCGCTAGCCTATTTCCCCCGCAGCCCTCTGGAAGGCTCCTACTGCATGTCCCTAACACTGTGTGTTCTTATTGATTCTTTCGTTTTTATTTTCCTGGTTCGCGGTGTTTCGGTTTGTCCTTCCCTTTTGTCGCCGGCTTCCTGAAGCCTGACTGAGGTACCCGGCTGGTCGGGGAAAAAAAAAAAAAAAAAAGAAAAGGGGGGAAGGAAAAACTCAACGCTTTTTTGTTTTTCCGCGCCCGGCTTTCTATGAACGTATACAGCGTTTGTTCGGCTTTTTAAGTCTTCTAAGTTGAAGGGGTATTTGTTTTGTTTTTTAAAGGAGCTTGCAGAGTTCTAGTTAGGAGGCTCTTGTAAATTAACACTAAGGGAATATTTACCTGTTTTATAAGGAACTTGCAGAGTTCTAATTTAGAAAGTTCAAGTGACCCGTTTGTGTTGTCCTTTACTGACGGAAGGTGAAAAGGGTTTTAATCTTTCCGACAAGAGGTGGGATTAAGAGAAAACGGTACAAAGTATCATAATGGAAATGTGTTTGGGGCGCAGTGTTTTTCAGGAAAAAAATTAGAAGCTGTTTGGAAGATGCATTCATTCTTTAGTGCCTTAATATGAATGTTTCCCCTTGAATGCTTATCTCTCCACGCATCAGATTGAAAGACAGGCATTGCTTTAGAAAATGTCTTATCCTCAGTGAAAGGATTTGATAAGTTGCGCTAATGGCTCAGCGTAGAAAAAAAAAAGAAAATAAGGCGAAGTGTGGTTGTAATTACAGTTTTGTAATTGGAGTTTTATTATGGTGGGTGGATTCCTGTGGCTAAACCAGTCCTGTTCGGTAGCGTTCACGTGCATAATTGTGCTTTTTGCTTGCCTGTCTCTCAGCTGATTGCTCAAAGCAAACAGGAGGTCTGGTTGTCAGCTCTTGGATTAGCAGTTCTTTCCTCCCCTGTATGGCTCATTAAAGGCATCTGAAAATAAATTGTATAGAGGTTTGGAACACGTGAGTTTTGCCATAGAAATCTTGCTTTCTGCAAGGTCTGAGGAAATTAAGTTAAGGCACGTGTTTTCAGGGGTTGCAGTCTCTTCATTGGAAGGGAGAATGCCTCAGTAATGTCAGTCACTTGGTTAATACATCTATGTAATATAAATAGTATTGTTAATGCAATAATAATAATGTGTTGTTTCTATATTCCTTCTCAATGCTGAAATATGAAATGAAAAAAGCAAATGTAGATGGGGAAGATCGGTGTGATGTGAAGGATTTGATTCTTCCTTGGTTAAGGTGTACTTCAAATTAAAAAGGGATTAAGTGTGCCAGTCACTCTGTGTTGTTCTAAAGCCAGATATCCCAGCTTTTGTGCTTTCACTGCTGTTCATAATTCCCAAAGACAATTAGGAGAAACGAAGGCCTGAGCCTGCAGTTTTTCTGTGCAGGAGTAGGGCTGCCCAGCTGGAATAAACTGCAACATTGGAGCCTGAGAAAAGAGTGAAACAAACAAACATGCGATTGTGTTCCAACAGCCTTTGCAAATAAGGGGATAATCTTTGAGGAGTTAACTGTAGTTTTTTTTTGTTGCGAGGACAATTGGTACAGTTTTCCCGGTAGGATGTTGTGTTAGGCTATTGTTCTAGCCAGCCTGGATTTATTTAGCTGAACTATAAACTCTGTAGAATGATTTCTAAAATAATTTTAACAAAGCGTTTTGTAAATGCTGCCTTTTTTTTTTAAGGCAGGGATTCATGTTTGTCTTTCATGTACCACCGTGACTTGGCTTGCAGGCTTTTTATTTAGTAAGCAAATTACTGAGGAGATGAATGTGTAGGCAGCAGATTAGCACAGAATTTGTGAGGGGCCCATGGCTCCAAAAGCGTGTTTTGTTTGTTTGATTGTTTGTTTTAATTGTGAGCAGATGTAGATGTTTTTCCCCTAATGCTGGTGCCTACCCGAGGTCATCAGTTTCTTTTCCATCACAATACGTGGCCAGTCCAGTTTCCTTTCTTCTACAAGTCGCCTTTTCTTGCTTATTTTTAGCCTAAGTGAAATTCAAGGAGTGCTCTCTGTTTCTGTTCCTGTTTGGATACTGAGGTTGTTGGATCATTTTGGGGATGTCAGAGCTGTGAGCAGAGGTGTTGTTGATGTAAACTCCCTCTGCTGGTTGATTTTGCAGCAGAAATAAAGCTTTGTGCTGTATAATTGTTTCTCCCTGCATCATGTAGCAGAAATTAACAGTTGAGAGATGGCATGCAGTGTTTCTAAAAGCAACTAGAGCAACCAGTTTGAGCTCAGGCGTTTTATACTAATAAGGTTTTTAATTACAATTAACTTAAGATCTGTGTGTTGATATATGACAGATACTCCTCAGGGCCGCTGCTGCCTTGTTGCAACAGAATCTGAGCAATATCTTGAGAGCTAAGATATTGAGAGAGCTGTTAGCATGCAGATTAAAACATCCTGACTGCTTGGGGCTCTATCTGGTCCGTTTGCTCTTACAAACTTCTCACCCGAGGTGCAGCCCTTGCTCAGTGTTTGGTGTATCAGGAAGAGTAAATAACCTTAGGTCTGGGACTGACACACTGCAGGAAGGGTGAGTGAAGGACGCTGGGTTTCTCTGTGCACTGCTTGCAGCGCTGTGTCTGGAATCTCCTGGATCATCAGCCTTTCATGGCAAGGATTTGCACAGAAGAAGCTCTGCACGTGCCTGTCCCTCCCAGATTCAGGCAAATGTTGTGCAGGGATGAAGTGTGAGTGTGGTTGATGTGAGGGGTCAGTCACGGTATCACAGAGCATCTGCCCTTTTGGAAAGTATGCAGTTTGTCTTACAGGATGCTAGAATTAATTTGGTTTCAGTTTTGATAATGCTGAGTTACTTTACTGACACCTCCATTTACAGCCCTACATTTAAAAATAGATTCCTCAAATACTTTTTCCTCACTGTAGACTTTTATTTTTCCTTCTGTGACTGCCAGAACTTTATTGGGAAATTAGGAAATTGGCTGGGGTTGTTAAGGGATCTGTCTCTAGAGAGAAAAAAGTTGGTGCTTCTACCTAGGTGGAACATTTTTTTCTGTGGAAAATGAAGAATAAGTAGTTAAATCAGCTTTCTATGCACAATTACAGTTAAGAAACAGTAGTCAGTGTATAAGGCTCAGAACTTTCAGGCTTGTGTATAATTTCTCTCTCTTAAACAAAAGGATAAAGGAAAATAGCTGCTGTTGCTGCCAGAGAAATGTTGAAAGCCAATGATGATAGGTGTTCCAGCAAATAGCAGAATCTAAGGACAGTAGTTAATATTTCAAGAGGAGAGAAAGGTGTGTCTTTGAGGAGAAACAGAACATATTACATAGAAGGCAAGAGAGGGTTTTGGTTGTTTATTTGGTTTAAGGATTTTTGTGAACCTTCATTGGTTGCTAAACCTGGATAGTCTTTAAGATTGAGATTTATTAAATAAACAAACTTGCCAGTGGCAGATGAGTTGTGCTTAAGAATCTTTTGAGGAAACCCCCTGAAATAACTGTGGAATTGTAGTAACAGTTGAAATGGCTGGAAATATACATTGCTTTGGATAAAGCAATGTTAACACCTGTTAACAATTGTAAGGCTCTTCACCTGTGGATGGAGTTAATTGCTTATCTCTCCAATTTGGGAAGTCTCGTGCTTGAAAGCTTCTGACAAGATGTCAGGTTGAGCTGTGAGGTGTGGGAGGTGCAGTGCAACTTGCATAAGTTTTGGAAGTGCTTGAAAAGGTTTTGTCAAAGAGCAGTGATTACCTGAGTCATACAGAGGAGAAAAGAAGTCAAATGGATTAGAGATCTAGTACACAGATCAAGAAGGGAGAGAAAAGGCAACACATGTTACACTTACCACTTATAGCGAGGAATAGGTTCTCTGGGTGCTGTAAAACTTGTCAGTTTTCTAGGATATTCTCTAGCAAGATAGCACGTCGTCTTCATGTCTTAACTTCACAGGTTGTGTTGAAAATTACTTCAGTGAAGAAAATAGTTTTCTTAATATCCAGGTTGACACGTTTGTGCTTTGGCAGTTGTATATTGTAGGAGGCAAGTTAAATAGGTGAAGTCAGAAGGGACACTTCCCGGGTCTGCTCAAAAGAACAAGTAATTGCTGCCTTGTTTTAATTGATTGATAGTGTCATATGTTAAAAGATTTGCCAAGGTGAGGTAACAGATCTTAGCAGCTCACTAGCCTGTGCTTGTAACTGGACTAGAAATTAAGAAGGCTTAAATGCATCCAAACCTGTTTAGCTGTATAGAATGTGCTATGCCTTGGCATCAGGTAAACTTAAAAAAAAAAAAGGAAGAAAAGTAAATCTATTACGAATTTGCTGTCTGCAGATTTCAGTTGTTTTCAAGACCTGCTTCAAATGTGAAATGCACAGTTAAGTCAGGCTCTTAGTAAGAGAGGTGCCTGTAGAGCAGAGCTGGGTTTGTTAGATCAAGGTTGTGAAATCTGATAAGGAAGCAACCCTGCCTGGCTTTTGTTTGTGTTAGGGTTTTTTTGTGGACATAATTCCACAGTGACCTCAGTGTTTCTCGAACTTTTTAAAAATTGTTCTTATTGCTACTTTTTTTAAACTCCCTTTTTCCAAGAAACATCTGCACTGAATAGCAGTTGACTGCTGTTGTTAAAGGGCTTTCTGAAGCCAAGTCTTGGCTGTCAGCACAGTTTTGAGAACCAAGCATCAGAAGAAGAGCAGAGAGGCTGTCTTGTGTTCTCACTGTTACCCATATCTGGCATCATCAAGAGGCAGCCTGACTTGAAAGCAACACAGTAAAGAGTAGGGGGATTGGGTTGCGCTGAAGCAAACAAATGAAAAGGAAAGAACTAAGTGTTGATGAGAGGATGACATCTGGGTAGAGAATGTAATTCTTACCCGTGGAATGATTCCCTGCCTTTTTGGTTTTTCCTGTTTTGTGGAGATTTGTCTTGTCACTGCCATTCTGTGCAATCCTTCACCTAGGGCTCTCCACATTTCACAGAACTTGCTGATAGCCCTGGGCATGGATCCTAGATTGAGTGGCAGAGTCCCTTCAGGGTGCGAGCGATGTTATGTGCAGGGTTGAATGACTCAATAAGCTCTGGATGTTTGTGCTGTCAGCTTTGCTCTTGAGCTGCTGCAATTGCTCTGAGAAAACTGGGAAGAGGGAGCACTGGAGAAGGATGGGTTGTATACATTTGTGTTCATTGGCAGACATCTCTATGCCCTGTGGTGTTTCCAGCTGTTAATGTGCTCTACCTTGTTTCTAAGTAACAGATTATGGCAATTTTACTTAATTGCTGTTCTCTGATATGTTTCATTGCCTAATTGCACAAGCTCATGCTTTCCTGCTCTCACAAATACTTTTTTGACCATAACAGCTTTTGATTACACAAGAGATGGCAGATTTGGGTCGTGTTCACAACAGCTCCAGCCTTATTTTTATTTACATGTTTCACATATGTATCAACTGCTTGCTTACATGGCATTTGTAACTTGTAAGACTACAAAAAAATTCACAAGTGAAAATTTTATAAATTGGAATTGCAACGGAAATCCCCTTTGAAAATTCCTTCAGAATTTCACTCTGCCACCAGTGGGTATTTGCTAGATCATAAATTTTTAATAAGTTTTCTTGTTAAAGAGCAGCTGTATTAGATATAGCTTACTTAAATACCCTGTTAAGAAAAGAATCTGTTTTTCCAGTGACTAGCTTTTTGTTCACCTAAATACATGGAAATACAATTACATATTTCATACAGAATAGAATATTTACTTTCAGAGCTACATGTCTCTTTTTCTCCACGTAAAGGAATGTATGTTGTTATTGTCTGTTAATGAAAACACAAAATACTCCTTTTGATAAGCCTTTTGGGTGCTTTTTTTTTTATTCCAGCAATGTCCTCTTGCTTGTAGAAGCGTCATGACACACAGCAGCATCATGGTGGATGTAGGCAAGTGGCCAATCTTTACCTTACTGTCCCCACAAGAAATTGCTTCCATTCGGAAAGCGTGCGTGTTCGGGACGTCGGCCAACGAAGCCATTTACATCACGCACAACGACGAGGTGAGCCTGGCGTCGAGCTGCCTGCGCCTGATGTTTCTGAGTCTGAAAGGTTTTTAGCCTGCTAGTAGCTGCTGATTTCTTCCCAAGGGAAGATTTCCTGGGAGAGCTTTTTCTCAAAACAATCTTGGTAAACAACTATCCTTTTTCCAAATAATCCTGTACAGCTGTGCGTTTGTGCTTCTCTAGTTTCACCAGTGGGAGTAGAGAAGTGTCATTCCTATTCACCAGTCATGTTTAAGTCTGTATTGGAACACCTTATAAAAAGTAATAAGAATTAGACAATAAAGCCTTCTTTATGCTATTGCCTTCTGAAATATTTGGAGTCTCTCATGTCCTACAGTGGCAGAGCTGGGTGGCTGACCCACGTTTAGCTGTTTTCAGAATGTTTGTAGATTGATAACTTCTCAAAAGCATTATGTGAAACTTCTGTTTTCCAAAACATAATAGATATAACTTTTGTTTTTTTTTTTTTTTTTAAGTTTTGTGTGGGGACAGTATAAATAGACTAGAAAAATTTCATGTGGCAATGACCTGGATGGATTACATGCACTTTTAAAGACAGGCATAATTTAAGAGAAGGTGTGGTAGCTTGAAGTTAAGTGCAAACACGTATGAAGCTAGAAAATGAGATTATGGCTTGCTAGGTAAAAAATACCATGGAAGATTATCTGTAGATTTTAATGATTCAGAAACACGTTATGAGTTAGCATAGTGCTGCTGAAAGAAAATAAGCCAGTTGTTCTGGGATGTATTAGTGGGAAGGTTTCTCATAAGACTGCGTAGAGAAGGAATTTTTTTCCCCTAAGTCCTATCAATAGTGTCTGTAGGATGAGCCTCCCACAGTATATCTCTTTACATGCTCATGTTTTATTTTCAAACTGCTTTTCAAAGAAGGTGGTGTCTTCCACTTTTCACAGTTTCAGGCTTTTTGTGGTGCAGTTCCTGAAAATAAAAAGCCTAACTTCCAGAACTGTAGGAATCCGAATGATTCAGACTCATCAGTTAACATCCAAAGTGCCCTTGTGCTAACTCTTGAGATTGTTAATTTCCATGCGGGAAGTCTCTGGCCCCTGGAGGTCCAAGGTGAAACTCTGTCCCCAGTTAATGAAGACCTGAGTATTACACATCTGTGCATACCTGAATATAAAACATTTGAAGTGAGTGTTCTTTTGTTTTTCAGGTATTTGTTTTTGGACTGAATTGCAGTAATTGTTTGGGAACTGGAGATAATCAGAGCACAATAGTACCAAAGAAATTAGAAGCCTTATGTGGAAAGAAGATCTCCAGTCTCAGTTATGGAAGTGGACCCCATGTTGTTCTTTGTACTGAAGGTAAAAAATTAACATTAAGTATAGAAAAATAAGTTAGAGATTTTAAGTTCCACTTGGATTTAACAGGAATGGATTATGGTGTAATTGTATTAACTTGTTAACTGGCTAATGTACACTAAGAGGTTCTTGTTGGTCTTAAGTGGAAGTAAATGGATTTTGTAATTGGTAAAGTTTCCATTTCCATTATGTTGAGGTTGTAGCATTTTACTATGTCACTTATGTGCTTTGTCTTACCTGTGCACTTCCATGTATTTCCACAATCTAGAATATATGCTGTGATATATGAATGTAAAACAAAGTATATAATTTCCTAGCATACAGATGATTCTTTTTGTTAATGCCCTTTCAATTTCATGTTCGTATTTGCTAATTTCTTAAAATTCTGTCTTAGCCTCCCTGGAATTTTTAGTGGTTTTCATCACAAATATTTTTGCAGATGGTGAAGTGTATGCTTGGGGACATAATGGTTACAGCCAACTTGGAAATGGCACAACCAATCAGGGCATTACTCCTGTTCAAGTTTGCACAAATCTGTTAATAAAGAAAGTGGTGGAAGTAGCTTGTGGCTCTCATCATTCCATGGCGCTCTCATTGGATGGGGATGTAAGTTGAAACCTGTTCAAATCTCTTAATCTCCTTGTTAAAGTGAATGGTGGAGGTGACCTTGCAGTTTGAACTTCTGTTTCTACAGTGTAATTACAAACATAACTTTTTCTCCTGCTGCCTCAAACTAGGATGTCCTTTTCTTCAGAGCAGACTTGAAAGCAACTAAAAAACCCCCTCCCAAACCAAATTACTAAACTCCCCCTGCCAAAAAAAAGCAACCCCAAAACCAAGGGAAATGCAACATAGTAAACTTGTGTCTCTCACAGGACTGAGACTAGCAAGATGTGCCACTTAGAGGTGAAATAATGGCTTGTGAAGTGCAAAATGCAGTTTATTTGCTTGCAGTTCTGTTAGTTAGGGAGTGTGTTGAATTTGTATTTACTGTGTTAGAATTTAGTCTTTTTATTGTAGAAATGTCTTGCATTTCCACCACTGGTACTTCAAAAGAATGTTGCTCTGTGCACCTCGGAATACTTTGGTGTGTAGCTGATGAAAGAGCCCTTGGTTTATATCCGAGTCTGCTTCGTGCTGTTTGTTTACGTGGCTTCAGGCTATGTGTCGTGGGAAACACATGCAGTTAGTTTCCAGTTATGCAGATTTGACCAATGTGTGCACAGTGGAAAATCTGGTTTCAGCTGTGCACTAACAAAAGAAAAGCTCTAATTTTAAAACCTTTTAACAATGAAAAGGGAAACCACGCACCTTCTCATCCTGGTAATCCGAGCATGTCTGTGTCAAGTATTTTAAGGGTAGGAAAGAGAGATTAGGTTAAGTGGTCTGTGTTTTATCTGAAAGAAGAGCCTACAGTTAGGAAAGATTTTGTGCTGTCATGTTTGACTTGGTTAAACTATGAAACTTGGTGAGCGTGCAGGAAGGAGAGGGCATTCACTCATTACTTACACTAGAGGTGCCAGCTGCTGTGTGGTAGCTGCCTGTGAAGGCCATGCTGTCTCTTGTCATAAATGTGACACGCTTGAAATCTCAGTGGCAGCAGGGAAATTTCTTTGTGTTGACCGTGGGTTGGTATCTGCAGCTGGCTCGCTAGTGTGGCTCATTAATGTGCTTTAAGTCCATCCATGGTGTACCTTGCAGTAACTTGTACTCTGAGCTTTTACCAGAACTGAGTGCACTGAAAGCAGCAAAGTGTGCTAAGCAGCTTTACAAAAAGATTTGGCTGCCAGCCCCCTTGTGTCCTGATATACCTGAAACCTCAGGGAGACGTTGAAGTTGGAAGTATTTGTGCAAATACCTGGCATAATTGGTTGGTATGGTTCAGCGCAGTTTTAATGCAGTGCAAATTTTAAAAAGAAGTATTTTAATGATAGAATTAAAGGAATGCAGACATTCATGCTTCTCTGGCATGTGCTTTGGTATTTTGATCTACCTTCTGAGATTCTCTACCTAAATATTTGCTGCTATTGAAATGAAAGTATTTTATAAAGCATCTTCAAATATTGAGTAGGAACCAAAGATCCTAGCAGTTAGAAGTAACAAAAAGCTGATTCTTTTGTTCATATTATTCATTGTGAGTGAGTTGTGTTGGTGGGGGGGGTGGTCTTCTGTTCTTGTCTTTGGTGGGTTGGGGTTTTTTTGGTGCTGATGGAAGTTAGTTTTTAAGGACTTTTAATGACCCTTGGTTTGGTGCTGCAGTAAACAGGCAGCTTCTGGCACCAAAGGGTGTGTAGGCTTCTCACGAGGGTACCTGTCAGTGTGCTTGTAGTGCCTAGCATGTCTGTGGAAGGTGCTTCCAAGAAGGCAAACTTTTGAACTGGGTGAAGCACCAGAGAATGAACCATCAGAAACAGTTTTATGCCAACCTGTGGGCATGTATACATGTAATAAAAATTGGAGGTAATGAAAACACAGAGTTATAAATTTTTTTATAGCAAACTACTTCCATCTTCCTCGCTTTCAGATAAAAGGAGCTCATATTTTTGCTTGTATTAGTACTAGTTTACCACCAGAAACTTTAAACTGACAGAAATTAGGATTTTTTTAAAATTAATGCTGCTGTGAGAGAGAATTTAGCCACTGTGAAACATGGGCTGACAAAACCCTGTTCTTTCACAGCTCTTGAAAGATGTAGAAGAGGTATGATGGGTGTCCAGCAATAACCTGGTTTAGAGTTCTATGAAGAAAACTACATAGCTCTAAACTGAGGAGTTAAAGTGTGTCTGGGAAACAAATTACATTCTGGCTTGCATTCTTTTTTCCAACATCATGGGATTATAATGACAATCACTATGCTCTTTGTCTTACAGTCTGACTTGTATTTAATATGGAATTATGTTCCTTTCTTTTCTGTTTTAGTCAGATGCTCTCATGCTGTTGCAATAAGCTGGAAAAAGTGATATATTCCTATTTGCAAAGTGATTCCTAGTGCTGTTTGTAATTTTCATCTGTTGAAAATGAACTTTAAGAATTTTAGCTTGTTAAGTAGGGTAGTTTACCCAATCTTGTGCTAACTATGGGAAGATTATCTATTGCTATAATTACTATTATTAAGCTTTAAACTGTGTGGTTTTGTTTGTTTGTTTTTATGGACAGCTGTATGCTTGGGGCTACAATAACTGTGGTCAAGTTGGATCTGGATCTACAGCCAACCAGCCAACTCCTCGCAGAGTTTCCAACTGCTTGCAGGGTAAAATTGTAGTTGGCATTGCTTGTGGCCAGACCTCCTCCATGGCTGTAGTAAACAATGGTGAGGTAAGTGCTGCTGCTGCATTCCCTCATTCTCTGTTACCTGGATCTGCCAAGTTGGTGTTCGGATATGGAGAAATGCTGGCAGGGAGTGCTCAGGTTAGGGCTGTGCTGACAGTTATCCTGACAATTTCTGTGAGACCAGCTACAGGAAAACCCTACAAGGAGCTGGAGATGCAGTCTTTCAATATTCCTTCTTATGGCAAAGACTGTTTTGGAACACAATTCTTACCACCGAGTCTGCAACTACAAGAATTTGAACAGTTGTATCAGCCATGTCTGTCTTCATGTTGCAATAGATTATTTATCATAAATTATGTTAAATTCTTTTAATTCATTAAATTAGTCTCAGTTGATTTCTTTAAAGCATGCACAATTAAACAGTTAATTTTTCTGCAAGGGTACATCAGCTGATTCAGTTTTTTTAAACACATTGCTTAATTACCAGCAACAAACCCAAAACATTCTTTTGAACATTGCCTTCCCATTGTGCAACTGTTCCACTTGACATAAGTTTATGGTGCTGTTTTGCTTTTAGATATGAGCTGTAACCTCAGTTGTAGTTCATTTCACCAAACAGAGGGTAGTATCTCCTTGTGAATGGAAGGACTGTAAAATCCTTGAGGCTGAGATGGGCATTCATTGTACTTACATATGTCATAGTGTAACAAAACTAAAGGAAGAATTAGAGATAAACTGGGGACTTCCATTTAAACTCATCAGTTCATCAGAATAACTAATTTAATGTTCTCCTTAAAAAAATAAAAGTAGTAAGGAGAAAGGATGGCATAAAAGTCATAGCATTGATGCTGTAGAAGAGATTTTGGTGTAGTGTAAGTTTATTGCAAAATTCCTACTACTTCAAAGACATGTTTTTTAGCTTCTTTAAAAGGTAAATGCAGGGGGAAGAAGTTGAGTGCAGTAAGTCGTTGCAGTTTATTTAGCATCCATCATCCTTCTCTGTATTGCTCTTCAAATAGCACACAGTTGTTTAGTCATAAGTACTTTTCTTGGCTTGTGCTCGGTACTAAGTGTTAAATGCTCCGTGCTCCTAGTGAAGAGTGGCTTCATTCTGTTTTCCTTGTGCTCTCAGGTTTATGGCTGGGGTTACAATGGCAATGGCCAGCTGGGCCTGGGGAACAACGGGAACCAGCTGACGCCCTGCAGAGTGGCAGCGCTGCACAGCGTCTGTGTGCTCCAGGTATGCCCAGCGTGGGAGTGAAAGTGCATTCCTGCTGCTACCTCCTGCTGGAACCCTCCCTTTGGAATATTATACCTGCTGCTAGATTTCATTAGTTCCAATGCTGAGGGGTTTTTTTAGCTACAATGAATTATATTTTTGCTGATACAATATTGGCTTTGGTAAATGCTTGGAAAGATTTAAAATTAGCTACAGTAACTACTAGTAAATTATGGTGTGGATACAAATTGCATATTTGTTACAAAGTTGAATGAAATGTGCTAGTCAAAGACAAGAAATGAAGGCGAATCAGATGTTCAAATTTGTTCTAATTATTCTAATTCTAGTGTTCTAATTGGCCCTTTAGAAGCTAGGGGAGAGGAAAGACAAGACATGGGGGTGGGTTTGATTGTTTGGTGATTGGGTTTAGTTTGGTTTGTTTGGATTTTTGTTGGGGTTTTTTTCTAGCTAGAGAATAACTAAAATTTGGGATTTCCTGGGTTTTTGGGAACGTTCTGTAGAGTTGAATGTGATAAGTTGGGTTGAAGGGTTGTTGGCTGTTGAGCAACAGCTCTCCTCATTACAGAGTACTCATATTGTACAGTATTCAGAATAATCCTGCTCTGAAATACTTTCAGAGTACTGCAAGATGTGATGAAGTTCAGTGTTCCTCATCTGAAAAGAAAGCAGGTATCATCTAGGGAGACTTGTCTAGTGTGCAGTAAATTACTTGGGAGCAGCCAATTAAATTAATGAAGCTGGGACTTGCAGTACATACAGCTCATACCTTGTGTTAGCTGCAAGTACTGGGAAGTAACACCCTGTGGTGCTGAGTGAGGAATGCCTGAGATACTTACCATGAGCTAGGCCAAGGTAATGTGTGCAATATTTTGTTTCTCATCTGTGTTTGGTTCAGGAGTAACACTTTATACATTTACTTACAGATTGCCTGTGGCTATGCACACACTCTAGCACTAACAGATGAGGGCTTGCTCTATGCCTGGGGAGCTAACACTTACGGGCAGCTGGGGACTGGCAATAAAAGTAACCAGCTCAGCCCTGTGCAGATCATGATGGAAAAAGAAAGGTAATATTGCTGAAGCTGTTTCTGGATTGTTAAAGTCTGAGCATGTGTTATCCAGTCTCTAGCACTGGAAGCATGCCTGTGTAGGGCTTGGTGGATTGTTTTGCTGTTGCTAATGTTAAGAACATGGGAAAGGATGGTAACTTACTGAGTGCTTTTTGCTGTCTGTAACGGTTACTGAACACAAACACACTTTGCATTTACCTGATACTGAAAGATAACGAATAAGTGTTACACTATTTTGTATATGGTACCTTTGCTTAAAACTGGAGCTATGAAATCAGTAAGACAAGCCATGTTGAGGCCTACATTAGAAAAAAAAGAAAAAGCGGGGAGAAAGGAAACACAACCTTTGCAAGAAGTGACACGTGAGGAAAAACAATTTTTGAAAGGTTGAAAATGGTCCACCATGAAAACAGAACTCAATTTGCAAGGTTGCTTAAGCTAAGGACAGTCAGTACCCATTTTTATTACTTATATCAGTTAGTGGTTTGTAATTTTTTTGTTTTCTGGACTCATAAAAGAATGAAATTAACCCTTGTCAATCCTTTCATCACCCTTTCATCATCCTCATATTTGGGGATAGCTTTCTTGCTGCTCACTTACAAATGTGGACCTCAGTCCCATTCTCTGGGCCCTTGTGTATACCTACAGGTTAATGTACCTTGTCTGTACATCTCTTAATTTGCAATCTCCTCTTAACTAGGATACACTTTTGCTTGGTTTTTCTCCTTCATCTGAGAAGTCATCCCTATATTTTGTTGTTTCTCCCACTTAGCATTAAATTAAAAGCTTCACAGTACTGAGAATGTTTAAGAGCTTAAAAAATAAACAAAGAAAGAAAGGAACTATCACAACGAAAACCATTGAAGTGGGGCTGGTTTGTCTTTTTAAAAAGCAGTGGAAGAGTAATATGTATGTTAGCAGATAGGTCAACTTTGTTTTGTTAGTGATTTATTTCATGAGTGAACTAAGGGAAACTATTGCATTTAGAACTGTATGTGAACTCAAGCATGGGGTTATAATAAAACTGGCATTTGTTCAGTGGATGAAGGAGGGGGAAAATACCATAGAACTTCTGCTTGGGATCTAAGAGAGAGATAAGTCACTTGAACTTACTCATCTTACTTGACTTGGCTGCCTTGGAAACAGTACTGAAAGTGGGTGAGCTGTCATTTCCCCTGAAGCACATTACTGCTGCTCCTGATCTTTTAGTTTATGTAATTCTTTGTCATTTATATTTAATGCTGGCAGCAGTTACTTAGGAGGTTTCGTTTGGTGCTGTCCTGAAAAATGTTGCACATAAAGCTTGTAAGGAATGTTTAGACTTAAATTTTGTGGTAGCTTGGCGGAACAGCTTGTGAAGGTCAGCTGAATTTTGGTGTTAAATGCATGCTTAACATGTTACCCTGTGCATGTACTGTACATATACCATGTATATGTACAGTACATGCACAGGGTAACATGTACCATACGTGTGTTACAGTACATGTTCTGCTGTACTGTTGAAGTGTAGTATAGTCTGTAAAAAGCAGAGTCTGTTCTGCTAAAAAAAGGAGTGGAGAAGGAAGTTTTTAGCTTGATAGCTGTGATAAAGAGTAAATTGTCCCTAAAATAATTACTCTATGATGTCTTGTAGAGATGTTACATAGAGGTTCATAAGTTGATAGTAGTGTAAAACAACCAATCAGGTTTCTATCTGCCAGAAATTATTGATACATATATTGAAAGCTATGTAGATTCTTTGAGTTTTGTCTTGAAATAATTTTTGCACCCACAATATGAACATTGTGCTAAAACTTTTTTTTCCCCTAAAAATGTAACTCTTCCTGTATAGTGTTCTGTAAAGGAATACACATTTTTGTGTGTATATTCTTAGATTGCTTGGCAAGATATTTGTTCTAGTTGTGTTTCTGGCACAAAAGCATGAAATCCTCTGTGTTTTTAGCAGAGAAAAAACAGGAAAGCATAGCTTTTATTTTGAACATGGGAACCTCCTTGTTTTGCTTATCACATGCACAGAAACTCTGGCAATGTCTTTGTGGTGTTTTAATTGGAATTGTGTTTCTTCTCAGTTCTTCCAATGTTTCAGATATGAATCTAGGGATTGCCTGAGCAATGGGAGAACAGGATAGATAAGTGAGCATCAGCAGCTTTAGTATTTTAAAAAACTGTGTGAGGATGGTGAAAGGACTATGTAGACTTTATTTAAAAACAGTCATAAAGGATTCATTCCCCTCAAATGAAGCACTGCGTTTCATGTTGAATTTCAATGTTGAGAAAAGTAAGCTTAACAACAAAATAAGAAGTCTGAAGTACAGGCAGTGGGTCAGATCTCTGTCAACCTACAAAAATTAAATTAAAAGGAGGTAGAAGAAATATCTTCTCGAGAATAAGTTTGATGTGTGTTGGTTTTAAGGGGGAAAAACAAAACTTGTTTTTTCTTCATCCCATTTCCCATGGTTATGAAAAAATAGGTGGAAAGTGAATTGATGAGTGACATAGTTAAAGCAATATCTGGTTACAATAAAATCTACAAGCAATCTGAAAACGTCATTGTGGGATTTTTTTTAATACCCGTTCAAGCAGTATCACATTTCTGCAAGAGAAGAAGAGTACAAGAATGTTGCTGCATAGTTTGATTGGCTGTTAGTTTGCTGAGGCCTTTGGAAAGTCCCTGGATTCCAGCGCCTCACGGCGTTTCTTGTGCCCGCAGGGTTGTGGAGATCGCGGCCTGCCACTCTGCGCACACGTCGGCGGCCAAGACGCAGAGCGGGCAGGTGTTCATGTGGGGGCAGTGCCGGGGGCAGTCCGTCACCTTCCCCCACCTCACACACTTCGCCTGCACCGACGATGTCTTCGCCTGCTTCGCCACCCCTGCCGTCATGTGGCGCCTGCTCTCCGTAGGTGAGCTCCAGCCCGCGCGGGGCCCGTGTCCCTTGGTGATTAGGACAGCATACTGCTTCCCTGGCAGGCTCCTGTTTCGAGGAGGGACACTCCACTTGGCAACTCAGCAGCTAGCTGTTTTTTCCTTCTGAAGCTGGGGATCCATGGTAGGGTTAACAAGATTGTTTGCCAGTGTACATCCAATGCAAACCCTGTTTTATCATTGCACAATAAATATTGTGTATTTCTTATGTTTGTGTTGTTTGAACTCCAGCTCAGGTCCAGGAAGGAATCCTGAGTCATTTAACAAAACTTTGGGGTTTTTTTCCTCTTAAAACTATTCCTGCTTGGAAGACTACTCTTGAGGCTTGTTTTTTTGGTATCTAACAACTTTAGATTTTAAGTCTGTAGCTTTCCCCTCATTAGTATTTATCCTTCTGGGAGTAAATGTCTTCCCTATGTTTTCTTGTATTGTAAGTAACAGAATTCCAAGTTTTCATTTCATGAGATGATTTGTCTCAAGTCTATTTAGCTTGACTTTCCTCAAAGATGGGCAGACCTCTAAATAATAGTGCCTGTGAAACAAGATTAATGTATAATTGCTTTTTTCTGTTGGAACTCTCTTCTTATGCTGCCTTGGATTACTCTGTGGAATGCAGTCTCTGTGTCCAACAAATAAGCTCTAACCTTTTTTCTTGATTTTCTTTGATCCACATGCCGCTAGTTCTTATTTGACCCCAAATAGGGTATAAAGGGCTTAGCTTGCACTTCCTGGAAAACATGAAGGTGTTTTTATGTTAAAAAAAAAAAAGGATGTTTTATCTTACATCTGCTGCCTCAGTTCTCAGGATTTCTTAGGACATCTAACCTATTTTCATATTGACAACAGACCCTAGTTTTGTTAGTCCCTGTATAGAATTGGTTTTTGGGGAGTGATGGATCATACCCTAAGTAACCTCTCTCCAGTAAAGTCTCTCAGACTTTACTGTTGCATTTGGCTTGTCCTAACCCAACTTCTCTGTGTTAACTTCTCATTTAGCACTTTACCACATTTGTAGAGGTCCAGGTAACAGCATCTCACCTGCAGGGGAGAACTGAGTAGAGTTACTAAAGAGAGAGAAGATTAACTTTGAGCAGTCTGCTCCTGAGTAAATCTAAGTCTGCTTTTATCCCATTTGTCACTTTCTCCATTCTCTAATCCTCTGCAATATGTGCTGGTCTTGCTCTCTCTTGCCTCCACCACTTGTGGAGGTCTCATGGTTGTTCAGTCTGCCTTTTGCCAATAGTGAGAGTCATTTAAATGGCATCTCTACCTGGTTTCAAGTTCCTGGTTTCTATGAGGTATTCCCAGACTGAGTATAGCCAGGTGTCTGACCTCTTTACCTGCACTTTAATTCCTCTTAGCCTTTGGGGATTCTTCCCCACAGATTCTGGCAACCTTACTGAATACTTAAAATAAGTAATTCTGTGGGCATTTTTAAATCTCAATTTTCCATATGCATATTTTCCTTTCCCACTTACTTTAATCACATAGGAGTCAACCCTTTTTTTCTTATGGTTTGTTTGTTTGGATTTTTTGGTGTTGTTTTGTTTTCTTAGGGAGAGCTAACTCTGTGTAAAGGTTATTGTTCTACTTACAGTTATGATGTCTCTGCCAAAAAATGAATCAGCCAGTCAGGATTGGCTGTGGTGAAGCACAAATCTGCAGCCTTTTTGCAGGACTGAAAGTATTTGGAGAGAAAGTTGATCTGCATAGCTTAAACTAAGCTCATGACCTAGCAAAAAAAAAAAAAAAAATCACATGAGCAAATGAAGAGGGATTAGAACATGGTTTAGTTAGGCCATAGGAGATGCAGTTTCTGTGGGTAATTTGTGTAAATCAGAGGAGTGCAAGGCCTTCTGTGACACAGGTGTGACTTGTCAGTTCTGAGTAGTTTGTTCCAGCAGTATTTCTTTTTAAATATGAAATAATTTAGTGTCCCAAATGGTGAAGAGTGGTGTACAGATTGTATATGGATGGACACTATACGGTCCTGTGGGACACAGGAGACAGATTGCATCCCATTTAGTAGAAATCCATTTGTTTTTCTCTTCCTTGCTTCACTTTAGAAGTCACATTCTTTGAAACACACTTTTAAGATGCATCAAAATAATGGGTTAAATTAGGTTTTCTAAAACTTCAGAGGCCTTGCTTTACCAAAAGCTTTAGACAACTTGTGCTGCAACTCCTTGTATGATTTCTAGAGACATAGAGTAGGACCTCTGTGGGACCAGTGCCATAGGCCTTAATAGAGGGATCTGTGGTATCTCTGCTGTAATCCATTTCCAAAGTTGCTGAGGTTCTGTGTCCCTGGTTGTACCTTCAGCAGCACTGCTGCTGGATTTTATCTTATCACTGACTCATAAACTGAGTAATTGGTGTCAGTGATGGTTCATGTTAATGAGCCCTGGCAAAGACCTCATCAGCCTGCAGGCTGTATGCAATCTGCCAGCACAGAAAGGTGACCACGTGGTGACCTGTTTTCTTTTTAGGCCCAGCCTGCACTGTCATGGCTGGAGTGCTGCAGGCCAGGCCCCACTGAGTCCAGGGGTGTGCAGACTCCCAGTGTGGGTCAGGGGGCAGAGCTGAGCTGAACCAGCACAAGTACTGGAGGCTGGGAATCTCATGGGTAGTGCCCACATGGAGATGGATTCTCCAGGCACTTCCCTTAGTTCTGTGCTACCTCTGTGCAGTGGGATGGAACAGGAATTGCTGACCACTGCTGCCTGTAAGTCTTGGGGAGCAGCCCTTCCCAACAGCAAATGCTATTGGATTAATTAATCCTTCCCATTTTGCTGCTTAAGCCAATGGATCCCTGACATGGACCTCTTTTCCTTGATACACTCTTAGTTGAGTTGCTAGCTTTAGTTAGTGATATGTGTGTTCCATTTAAGATGCTTTTAACATCTTGTTTTGAAATTGTTTCTGTAGAGCATGAAGACTTTTTAACAGTAGCAGAGTCTCTGAAGAAAGAGTTTGACAGCCCAGAAACCTCAGACCTGAAGTTCCGTGTGGATGGAAAGTATATCCATGTCCACAAAGCTGTTCTGAAAATCAGGTAGTGGTGGTGTTTCACAGCTCTTATTTGTACAGAACAAACTCTTAGGATATCATCAAAGGAGGGAAAAAAGTAACAGGGAAGGAGGGACCCCATAACCTGTAGTAAGTGGCATCCATGTATCCATAATAGCTTTAAATGAAGTGATTGTACAAGAGGTGGTCCACATTCATTTTTCACTGAGCCTGTTTTTCCTGGGATAATAAATTCTGTTAAGTTGGCTGTATACGTAGATGCTTCTGTAGCATGGACAAAATAAGAGTTTTATTTAAATGCATAATGAAGTCTACAGTGTTAGGAACCAAAATGTGGACTGCTGGCCCTGATGGGGCATGGTAAAATATCTGTGAGTATTGCAGAGCACTGCAAGTATGTGTTTCAAGGGGACTATGATGTAACATTTGTGTGTGTGTATAATAGTATTCCAGATGATGTCTCTGTCTCCTAGGTGTGAACACTTCAGAACCATGTTCCAGTCATACTGGAACGAGGATATGAAGGAGGTGATAGAAATAGACCAGTTTTCCTACCCTGTGTATCGTGCCTTTCTCGAGTACTTGTACACGGACAGTGTTGACCTCCCGCCTGAAGATGCAATAGGTACTGCTGATGGGCCAATTGTCAGGAAGCAGCATCCAGAAAAACTGGGGCAGGGCATTGCAGAATAAATCACTAAACACAGGCTTCTAGTCTAGCCTTTAATGTGTTTATTGGTGATTAATTAAACTTGTCTTTAAAATGCTGTTGTAGCAAACTTAACTACAGAAAAAATGGTGTGTATTTAGAAATAAACTATGAGCAGTTCGGTCAGGGTTGGGAGAGAAACTATTTCTCTGGGTGAAAATAGTTGCATATTTTACTCAGTTGAGTCAGTTGCTGCTTGGCATACTATCAAAGAATCTCAAGAGATCTAAAGGGAGGAAACTTGGACAGCAGAGCAATTACAGCAAGCTGCAATTCAAGCCCATATCTTGATAATAGTTTTTTACTCATGTTGTGGTGCCTGCCACTAGGTATGCAAGTCAGCAGACAGCTTTCATATTTACAGAGATTAACAGGAGTGCAGAATAAGGTAATAAAAAGCCTTTCTTTGCCTGTAATCTGCATTTTCTGAGTAGTAACCTACTTGGAAAAAGCACATTATAGAGATACAGAGCTTTTCAGGAACAGAAACTGGTGTTGAAAGAGCAGAGATAAGTTTACAACTGACTGGTAACATTTGTGTTTTAATTGCAGGTCTTTTGGATTTGGCTACTTCGTACTGTGAAAACAGACTGAAAAAACTGTGTCAGCACATTATCAAGAGAGGAATTACTGTGGAAAATGCATTTTCATTGCTCTCTGCTGCTGTCAGATATGATGCAGAGGTAAACTTCTAAAGTTCAATCTCTTAAATGGGTGGCTGCTTCCTGACTTAAACTACAGGGAAAAGCAGCTGGTTACATTTTCATATAAGCTCTCTTAGTTGCATTTAATATTATTTGCCATTTTCAGAATTTGAGAATGCTGGACTTACATCTCAAGGCAAATACAGTTTTTGTTTCTTTTTTTTTTTTATTTTTCCCCATAAACCAGTACTGGGAAGGTGAACCAGTATGCAGATATTTCTGAGGATGGAAACACTAACTCTGAAATTAAGGGAGGGTTTAAATAGAAAGAAAAATAAGTAATATAATGAAAAGCAGACTTTTAAGCCTTAAGTTACTTGTTTGTAAGGCTGTGTGCTGTGTGTGATGACATGGTGGTAGGTTGGGGATTGAATGCATTTGAATTTTTTTTTTTTTTTTGTGGGTTTTTTTGGCTTGTTTTGTTAGGTACAAATACACTTCCAGTTTTCACAGTATGCTAATGAAGTGTCAGGATAAGAATTGCTTCATGGGCCTTATAAACATTGAAGACAGAGCAACAGTGGATGAAAAGGGGAGTGAAACCTCCTCACTGTGGAATGTCTGATTTCACTACTAGATCACTAACATGCTTTAGGAACTAACTGGGAAGTATTCCTGGCCTTGCTTTGGCTGTTCAGTAGTATCTGTGCATTGTTTTGGCAACTTTGCAATTGGTTGGTTTTGAACTTGCTACTTATGCTTATAAAGCAGTTTTTTGGTACTCAGTAAATCAACTTATTGCTTTTTCTTGTGATTAACTTCCAGCAGCTGCCATGCAGGTTGCCCTAACTTATTTCAGAGCCTTGAAGTGTGTTGCTTGTTTGATAGATCCTTACCCAAAGGCTGTGTTAGTGTCTGTAGTGGATTCTGATCTACTGTGAATAGTGATGTCTTTGATAGAAGTTCATCAAAAATAGGAATATTTCTATATTTTAGCCTCCAAAGATGGTTTGCAGGATGGGTCTTTGGTGTGTGATTGATTCTGCTTGGAAGGGCTGTAAGAAATCCAGTTATTCTGCCTCACTGTACCTCCCTAGCTAAGTGAAGTTAGAACCATAGGCTTCAATGCTGCTTCCAGGAGAGGAGGGGTGATGCTGAGGGGTTGGGATTTAAGGAAAAGTTGGGTTTACATGCTGCAATGCTGGCAGGTGCCTTGGAATTGCTTGGCTGATGTAGTTCATTCAGGGGGATGTGTGCCTGGAAGGCAACACTTAAAAGAAGCTGCTTCACTAATTTAAAATACCTCCCTGACATGAAATTCCTGCAGTTTCTTTTGGTGACTGACTGAAGTGGCTAAAATTAGATCAGGGCTACCTTCTCATTGTAGCTTTTAAAATAATCCTTAGTTGTGCCTTTATTCACCTAAGTCTATATTAAGTACACTTTGCTGGGAGCTCATCCATCTGCAAATGAAACTCAGCCTTTCTTTTTATACAGAACTTTAGTATTTCCAGAGTTACTTACTAATACCACAACAATTGTTTATTGTATGCTTCTGTTGCATTGACTTGGAATATGAATTTTTTAATAAAGCAGTGCAAAATATTGTAATGTGTATGATGTAATTTTCTTTTAAATGCTAGTTAATTCTGTTATTAAAAAAACCACCAAACAACCGTCAGTATTCAGTTTTAATAAGCTTGTCTTTTTTTGTTGCACAGATGCCACAGATGCAAGATCTGCAGCTTCAGAATGCCTGGGTTTAGGCTAGGATATATTTTTATACTATTGTTGTGTAAAGAACTGTAACTGGCACACACAGTTGCTCTAGTTTCAGTATTGACCTTAAGAGAAAACATGAATATTATTCAGTCTTTCATACCTCATGGGGCTTAGAGAGCTCTGCAAGTTTGTTATGCCTTCCTGCAGTGCCCAGTCTGCTGAGAAGCCAAGGAAGGGTGTGTTCTCACATACACAGAGTCCTACAAACATCTAATAAAGAAATGAGAACAGTGTGGGGAGTTGCCCTTTTGTCAGGGCTGCAGCATCCTCCTCAGAGCAGCTTAGATCTGCGCCACAGAGCAGATTTCTTCCTCAAAGGAGGAGCTGGAAATAATCTGAGTGGGAAGTGTTCTGTGGGGAGCCTTACACTGACAAGGACTGTGCCTCATGTTCTTTAAGGCATCCTCTCTGTCTGACATCAGCTGGGTGCAATGATGGTTGTGAGGCTTTTCTGATTACTACATGCAAGGCACTTCCAGCTAAACTCAAATATCTGGAGCCCACTTTCTGCAAGAATGGCTGTGGTGCACTGTGCTCCAGTGCTGCATTTCAATCACATTCACGAGACCTGTGAAGTACTTTGTAGTAGAGTCTGTTTCTAATGCACAGAAAGACCTTCTGCCTAATCTTTGCTGTACAAACTATCCAGTTAGGATACACCTGCACTGAGCCTGGGGACCTGGAACTTCAAGGCTCTAGCTAAGCCCTTCAATAAGCAGAAGTCAAGCAACCTTACAAATAGATTTGTTTATATTGTGAACTGAAAAAGCTGAATTTTCTTTATCCACAGTCTTGGTTATACATCATTACCCCACAATCTCCTATTTATATTGGAGTTTCAAAGTTGTCAGAGAACGCAGATGAAACTCTTCAAGTGCAAGAACTTTAAATATATATTGCTTAGAACAGCTGTTTGTTGTGACTGCTGCTATATAGTGAGAAACAAATCCTGGTTACCTCCCCTTATAACTGTATTTACATAGTGACATACATGGCTAGAATCATTATTTTCTGTTGCATTTACATAGAGAATGTTGGGGGGGAAACACTGAGAGCCACTGGTTGTATTTGTCTAATTTGCTGCAAAAATAAAACATAAACAGGCATTTCTGCCTCAGTGAAATTTTCTGTGATTGAAAGCAAAGATGATAACATTTTCTTTTTTTTTTCTTCCTCTTTAGGACTTAGAGGAATTCTGCTTTAAGTTTTGTGTCAATCATTTGACAGAAGTGACACAAACTACAGCATTTTGGCAAATGGATGGTCCCCTGCTTAAGGAATTCATTGCTAAAGCCAGTAAATGTGGAGCCTTTAAGAACTGAAAAAATGAGGCCGTAAGTCAAGGTGTTTGTAGGGTTCTTTTTCCAGCGACAACGTAACCGTGTGGGTCCAGGCAAGCTGTTATGTGGTCTCTTCCATCACAGGACCTGAAAGGCCACAGTGAAAACAAATGTTTTCAGGGCTCAAGAGTGAACCGTTGTAAAAATGTCAAGCAAAATACTCACTTGCATGTAGCAAAGCCGGATGGCGGAACCAGCTCAAGATTTCCGGCAGAGGGGAAATGCTGCAGTATGCAAAGGATTCCGGCTGGTGTTCCGGACTTGCCTTTCCTGCCTGGGAAATCTCCATTCTAGCACCGCCTGCTCCTATTTCCAATTTACTCTTTGGGGTTGGGAAATAGTCTGACCTGAGCCACTGAATGATGTCACTTAAATCATTAACTCCCTGGGATTATAGAGAAGCAAATGGCACGGTTATATCTTCCTGCATTTGCATGGTTGTGAATGAATTGGCCATTTGCTGTGTGTCATTAACCAAGTGTATCCAGTACTTCAAGTGTGTAAAAATAATGTGTCCTCAAAGCCTACACAAGTGACTTTGAAGAAAAGAATTGCTAGGAAAACTAATCTGAAGCAAATCTCTATATTTGGGTATATTTTAATATAAGTTGTAATGTGTACTTTGTGTAATCTGTTCAAGCAATATTTATAATGCTTCATGGAAATAATTCCACTCTTCAGTGACTTCAGATTATGTTGGTTCCCTCGGAGGGGAAAGGGAAAGCTGGGGGGAGTTCTGCTTTTAATTATTGTCTAAATTTAAATTACATGTAATAAAATTCACTTTTTTGTACCTCTTCACTAGCAAACTTTGGATTTTGAGGAACATTGCAAGCCTTTTGTGTTACATACAGCATCTAAGTTGCTTAATTTAAAAAACCTCATCAAAACAACGAAGGAAAATCCAAACAAACAACAAATAAAGCCAAAACCCAACTCACTCCATACAATGAATCTTGCTGATTTCACTGTGCCTGACAAAATACTTGTGGTCTTGATTTCAAAAATGAGCAAATTTCTTTGTAGGCACTAATTAAAACCTCAGTGATTCTCTCTATGGATCTGATTTTTTATACTAAGTCATCCATAAGTGGCTGTAATCCTTTAGAAGGTAAGTACAGACATCCTTATCATTCTTACCATGTTAATAACTCAGCTCCTTGTCAATGCAATTTTGGTTGAGGTGGGGTTTTTTTAGGCTGAGTGGCACTCAAGGCCTGGGCTTGGCCAGTAAACGGGTGATGTTTCTAGACCCAGAAGGGCAGCAGACTTGAACTGTGTAAGCAATTAAAATTACTGTTGTTTTGTTGAATCAAGCACACCTTACAGTTCTAAGAGCTTGTTTTGAATGCTGTTACTCTGTGCTTATCAATCCCCCCCTTCCTACAGAACAAGCTCAAGTAAGGAATTCCAAGTGGTCATGGAGAGAATACAGCTGTTGTAACAGGATGTCACACGTGTCATGCCAAGTGCCGCCCGTGCTCCGCTTGGCCCTCAGCCAAGGGCTGGGTAAAGCACGACCTGACAGCATTCCTTCCCCCTTCTTGGCCATGTCCTGTGCAGCAGCAGGGACAGAGGGAGCACAACTCCACACCCAGCTCCTTTAAAAAATGTTTTATTTCATTTACTTAGCCTGTTGTGGCTAAACAACGCTATGCTGTATTAAAACAATATTTTAAAGACAAAACACATGAAAGCTGAACCCTTTCTTAATGGAGAAAGGAAGATCCAGTCACCGTTTTGCTGAGTATAACACCCAACCCTTTCTGGTCTGCCTGCAAACACTGCTTTACTGCTGCCATTACAGCAGAAACAGTGACACCTGGACCAGTAAATCAAGAATAATTTGGCTTTTTTAATTAGACTCCTATTTATAATCCAGAAGGCTTCTTAGTGTGCAAGTTCTGCTCATTTATCTTTTTTGGGAAAGCCAAAGCACTATGATCCTTCAAACATCACTGTCTAGACACAGACAGCGAGACAGCTGCTGCCCAGCCAGGAGCAGCCTCCCACAGTTAACAAGTGTTCTGTGGCAGCTGAACATTCCCTTGGCTTTGAGGAAAAAAGTCTTCACTTTTCTGTTCTGTAGAGTTTTTGCAAAAGCTAAATTTAGTTTGTAACACTCATTTCTATTCCATTGTGGAATATAAATGGAAATTTATAGTGGAACCAGGGAAAATTTTGAAGATGAAGATTTGAAAACCTGAAGAACTTCTTAACTATTTCAACAGTGAGGTATAAAAATGAATGTAACAACCCCATTCTGCCCCCTTCTTGGGGCTGGGGAATTGGGCACTGACCAGACTGCTCTGTGGTTCTTATCATTAGAAAATCCTAACTGCTGCACCATCACAGACAGGGGTTATTCAGACACCGTGCTGGATGTACTGGCCATGTTCTCTGGCGTAGTAGGAAGGATGACTTCTTTTAAGTCCTGCAGTAGCTCAATCTTGTGATCTAGTATTTTTCTGTTTTCCAGAAGTTTCTGGATCTTTTCTTCTGTTCCTGTTATGAAAAAGAGGCAAAAAGCTTTTGTTACTAAGGGATAAAGGAATTTTATTATTATACATAAGTATTATTAATATAAACTACATTACACATTCATTAATTCTGCAGAACACCTGATGCTTGGTTTAACCTACATAAAACCTTTGCCTTTCTGCAGCAATGCCTGTAACCCACCACCCTGCAAACCTGATGTCTTCACAAAGAGCTGAACTCTGTGTCTGCTGAGCCTGGCTGGTGTATCAGGGAAAGCACAGAGCAGGAGTCACGTACTCTGCCATCCATATGCTGAAATCTATACAGAGCTAGTTTTGAGATTAAATTTAAAACATCTCATCATATGTAAGAATTAGTAGTTTAGCTAGTACCCCCCTCTGATAACTGGGGTATGAGCTTTAACAGGTTTGTTTTCAGGGCTCGTTTGTGTGAGAACTCCTTCAACAACTGATGTATTTTACATCTTTAAAGATACCATCTCTAAATTACACTCCTAAAGCAAATTTACAAGCCAAATGGATTTTAGCCAACACCACAATTAAATCTAAAAATTGATGGTTTGGACAACTACATTCAACAGTTCTATTCTTTAAAACACTTCAATAGCATTTATTCTCCTGCTTCTGGCAAAATCATTATTGATAGTATCCTGATGGGATTAACCAAGTTGTTTACCTTATTTGCAAAGCCCTGCTTGACTGCATTTCTGCTTCCCTCTGCTGCTTCCATTTCCCTAATGTTAAAGATTATTGAAATCAGTGAGAGCTCAGTAAGGAACCTTGCCAGTATTCAGAAGCATTACCACAACCTTACAGTGTTAATTGCAAGTTTTAAATGGAGCACCTGTTTTGTTCATTTAACAGGACAAACTGTGTTGGGGTGTTGGTGACCTCTGAGCAGCAAGGCTGCTGTGAACAACAAACAACTTTTTCAGTGTGTGAGAATGTTGAGAGTTCAGATTCTAGTAAGAAGAAGACATTTTGTACAAACTGAATGTATTTTTCCTCTTTTGGGGGAGAAGATGTTGAAGGATGTCTCTGAAGTTGCAATGAGCAGAGTGGAGAAATTCTCTCCAGATGTTTATCCTATGCCATTCAGAACAAGAGAGCCTTAACTGATTTGAAGAAGAAAAAAAATAAAGCACTTTGGCCTTTTGCCTCCCTGCTGCTTCCTCCTCTGTAGTGAGAAAGTACAGAAAGCAGAGCACCTGCTGCCTGTGGGTGGATGTGGAAGATGATGGACACAGACATGTTTTCAAATACATTACCTGAAGTTGGATATGGGTGTTGAAAACAGGCAGCCAGAGCAATGTTGGTGCCTGGTACCCATGGGAAATTCTGTTGGCATTCGCTGAAGAGGGACCTGGTGCCCAGGCCTAGCTGATTGAAGAGAAAGAGATGCCCCTTCCCTCTGCACTCAGGTGACATCCACTTGAAGAAGTTGGACGTGTACAAGTGGAACCAGGGGAAAAAACCCTCTTAGAGAGTATGTGGATATGAATTAATTATCAGAAATTAACAAAGCAGCTCAGTTGGTTAGGGCATGGTGCTAATAATGCTATGGATTCAATCCCCATACAGGCCACTTACTGGAGAGTTGGACTCAGTAGTGCTTGCAGGTCCCTTCCAACTTAGAACACTCTGTGCTCCTGTTGATTCAGCATTTGGGACAGCTACAGATGGAATGCACACAGCTCAGACACAGCTCAGTTTCTCTCTTGCCAAAAGGATGTGGCAGAAATAGAAGCAGCCCAGAGAAAGGTATCAGTGATGAGAATGACTGGCCTACAGAAGTGCTTCCACAGGAAGGCAGGTAACAGATTAGGAACCTTCCACTTCATAGAGGAAATGACATGAAGGGAAAGAAAACGCATTCAGGAATGGCCTGAAGGATGTGGACCAAGTGCTATGGGGCTCTCAGTGAAGGAACTGCACGACAGTTTCAAAATTAAGTATAATGGCCTTTGTCTCCACAACCTTTATCTGAGTCAGAATTTGCTGCTACAAACCCCCTGAAAACAAATGCTGTCAAGGAGCTTAATAGCTGCTGGCCAGACTGCTGACCAGCACAGAGGAGAGGGAAGCTGATGGAGGCATCCTGCCCAAGCAGGACACACAACAGAACTGAAAGCAAAACTAAAAGAAGTCACTTTTCCTCGGAGAAAAGAAAAAGAACTTCCAACCTAGAAATCTGAAACTGCTGCTGAGGCATCAGCATATCCTGTGTGGAACTTTTTACATGCAGTTGAGTTTGCAGTAAAGCTGCACTCTGCAGAAGGAGTGTGGATTCCTGTATATAAAAAGGATTTTAAAAAGCCTTTTGAACAGTTACAGTTCAGAGTAGCCTTGCTGTGCTGGCACGTAAGGCTTTAGAACAGGTTTTGCATGATGATTGAAGAAGTGACAAAAGGACTGAAGTTAAAGCATGGCAGATGACCCCAAACCATCAGCTTGGGACACAATATTCATACCTACAGTCACAATATTCATACATACAGTCCTACTTTATGTAGTCCTTAACTTAGTATGTCACCACAAACTTGCTAGCTAGAGCTTATAAGAGATTATGACAACAGTAACAATAACCAAAGAAGAAAAAAAAAAGCAGCTGGTGATTTGCTTCCCTCTCTACAGTTTCACTTGTAATTAACATGGTTTTCATTCCTTTCTCATAGATTCATTTTAAGAGCTCCTCTTGGATGAGTTTTGGATCCAACCTCATTATTGACCTTGAAATTTAAAAGGTCTCAGAAAAGAAGATTGTGTAGTACAGGAAGAATTGAGCTGCTTGAGTTGTGGGGATTTGGAGAGGGGACAACCTCAGTACCCCTGAAAATCACATGGTTGTGTGCAGGGAGGCGCCAGTATCAAAAGATTTTACTGTAAGCTGAGAAGAGGATGAAATAATTGATGCTGCAGTGAAAGAAACAAGCATGATCCAAGGTTGCGTCACATGACAAATTCCGAGCAGAGATGTTTTAATATCCCCAGATGAAGCACTGGTGGAATCTTGTGCCAGACAACTGCAACACTGGATGCTCCAACTGCTGAAAAAGGAATTAAAATGCAAGAACAGAAGACTGTAGGGAGGTGCCTGGCTTTTTTATTCAAGGGAAGGGGAATCAGCAAACATCATCTTCACATACCAAACCTCAACATTAGCTAATTAAAACCTTTTTCACCTGAATAAATTAAAGCAAAAGTTAGAACAACTGTTGGAGAGGGAAATGGGAAGCATGAGACTTGCCTGTGTGAAAAACAGCTTCAGCCTTGTTCCTTCAAACAGCTGAGAGTCCAAGCCCCAGAGTTTCCTTCCACACCAATGCTCCCAAGCGACTGTTCCTGCCTTTGTTTGCATTTCACTCTGAGCATTCACATCTTGTTTTTCAAAGCACAATTGCCCCCAGTCCAGGTGTACTGATATACTATATTTCTAAAGATTTAGCTAGCCATGGCCTTTATTCATCTGTTTATATAACACTGAGAAAAAAAGTTCCTTGGCATTTTCATTTTAAATGACTGTTCTATCAAAATTCTCATTAGAATAACTTCAGTGCCAAACACCCCAGACCAAATGCTCCTCTGACAGCTTTTCTGCACATACCTGAATAAATGTTTGTCAATATATTTTCAAACAGTCCACAGTCAAAAAGTGCCATCACTGTCTCTTCATACTCTGGGGAAAGAGATAATTTGATGTGATGCTGCTGAGTAATGGTTTACAGAGCCCTACCTATTAGAAGTACCACAAAACAGTAATTACTTATTTTCCATCATACTGACTGCTGGAGGTTTTAAGATGTCTTCCTTCTCATATAATCTGTATTGAGAAAGAAGGATTGAGTTGTCAATTCTTTCCTTTTAGTTTCATACAGAAAATCATTCCGGTTTTGGGTCTGCACCACATGAACAGTGCATTTAAAGAAGAGCAATATAGTTAAGTCATATTTCATTTCAGTGTGCCATGACTGTGTGATGGCAGAGCTGACAGTACCAACTCCTCCTGACAGATCACGTGTGGGACTGAGCTATCCCTGTTTGCTGTTAAGAAACATTCAAGAATTACACCTCAACTTCATACCTGAGGCTTCTGCTGAAGGAAACACTCGCAGAGTGTTTGGTCAACTGACCATTGACAACTGACAAGCTACTCATGAAGGAAGACTTCCCATCTGGGACATTTCACTTTCCATGCATGTGCTTAAGTTACTTTGCATAAAAGAGCATTCTTTATGCAAAGGTATTACTCCTGACTTTGCAAAACTGGGAGGACAATGGGAAAGAAAGGGTTGAACTTTTTTTTAACTGTGTTGCGGACAAAGCAACATCAGATTGGAATTCTTAAAAAAATTGTACTTCATACAAGGTGATAAACCTATAAAAACCTCGAATGGACACTAACAGCTGACAGTACAGTTATAACAAGTCATCCAAAGCCTTAAAATGTACATATTTAGACATTTTCACTCAGAAGAGAGTGCTGATATTAACAGACAGCTGGTCCCTCTGTGAAGCTGCAAGAGCAACACAGACTTGTGACCTAAATAAAACCTGATTCTCTTCAGGACCTCTTTGTTCTCCAGTTCCTGGGAGAGGAGGCTGAACTGAACCTTCCTATGCTTAAGCCAACATGTGAAAGGTGGCTTCAAAAATTCAAGTCAGAAGGCCTCACTAGAGATGCTGAGTTGGCAGCTCTTACAGACTTTTGAGAAAGAAGTTCCTTGGAACTTTCTTTGTAAGCGGTCATTCAAAAGGGAAGGTCATTCTCAACCTCCTGCACAGCTGTAGAAATAAGGACTGAGTTATTTAGCACCATGGTATCCCCAGGAAGCTTGCCAGGGCCATGTGCCCGGGATTCAGATCTGCACCTCTGCTGTGACAGCAGAGTCCCTGCCATGGGTACCCCAAAACATACCTGTTTCTGAAGTGTTGTCATCCATCAGTTTTTCCTGAGCCAGGTGAAGTGTGTCCAGCATTTCTTCAAATATGTCATCCAGAAGCCCAGCTTGTTTGCACTTCCTAACAAAGTCTATTTGAACTGTTAAAACACAAAAGCATTCTCATACAGAAGTGATCTCTTCAGAAATGAAATCTTTGGCAAAAGCCCTTCCACCAGTAACAAATACTTTTGCAGATCTCTGGCTCCTCCAGCCACCCACACAGCCCTTTTCAGTGGCAACAAAAAAGGAGCCAGACAAGCGTAAGCACTGTGCTGGGTGTAAAGTTCCCTGAGATCTAGATTTGGCTTTGTTCATCACAAGCAAACAGCTCCACAGCTCTGAATGTGCCATTCCTAAAGCTCATGGTACCCCCTAGTGATTTGTCTTGTTTGTGTTTCCACCAGTCCTTAGGACCACACCATGGACCAAGCAGGCTAAAACACAGAAAACAGTGCAATAAGTGACTCAGTATTAGATTTGGTAAAAATTGAGGCTACTTTAACTCCAAGTGATCCAGGCAATTAAACTTTTTTATCACAGCCCATTTTATATACCTACTTTGTCAGATTTGGATTGATAGAGAAATGACCATATTTTCTTAATCTCAGAGCAGCAGGTCAGTGACAAGTTTTAGTAAGATCAATGCAATGGGCTGTTGTAAAGCAAAAAGCCATTGGATGGCTCACAAAAATCTGCCAGTTTCCATTAAAAACCATGTTACATTTTACTGGAGACATTTGTGAGGAAAGAAATGCCATCTCACAGGAGATGCTCTACCAGTATTTCAAGATTCTTCATAGGTTTCCTGTTCTTTAGTGTGGTAGTGAAATTCAGAAAAAAACCCATGGCAGCCACTTGCAATACCATGCTCATACATTAAGCATATCCAGAGTGAGGTGAATAATCACCATAAGCACACTTCAAACTTCCAAGTGCCAGCAGAATCCCAACAAACAACTGCAGCAGAACTTCAGGGTAACAGGAAAACTGCAGCACTGAAGGATAGGTCCTGTGATCCAACTCACTGTTAAAACACCATCTGTATGCAGTAAAACACTATATTGTGTTAAGCACCAGGCCTCCAAAGGTAAGATGTGCTGCCCCCTCCTCAGAGCACCTCCTCTGTTAACAGGGCTCCCATTTTAGATTTAACTGTACAGATAGGGACGAGGGCGTCAGGCAGAGGCACGCCTGTCTGCAGGAGATGGAGCTGAAGGCAGCAGCCAGCCAGAGTGGGGGCATTCCCATCTGAATCACCAGCTCACTTCACACAGCAAGTCTCACTCAGCCAAACCACAGGCATTTGTTTGCTGTACAGTTATTAAAACATTCTGCAAATCAGACTTCTGCTGCCACGCCAGAGCACAGAGAGCCACTCATCTCAGGAGAATCATAAAGATGCATCTGCAGCACAGCATTTGCTACCAGGCATCTCTAAGCTCTGCACTTCAACTTAACAGATCACAGTACCTCCTAGTTGCTCCATAAATTGTTACCAAATATCCAAAGTATCAGAATAAGCCTCCTTAACACTGAAGTTGTGTTAAAGAGGGCATCCTTTCTTCAGGCCCAAGGTCCTGCAGGGGATACTCCTAACCTTACCGTTAAGTGTCTTGCTTATATACTCTCCCTACATATATATTACAATTTATCCATTATCATAAATCCCACCCCAGGCTCCCAGAGACTCAGTCCTTTGTTCCATCTATCACTCATTCCTGAGCCACACAACTCCTTATCTTTCCACTGTCCTTGCTGGAGGAGCAGTGTTTGCATGCCTTGGCCCTCTGCCTAAAGTTCCACAGGCACAGTAAAAACTCAATTAACCCTTCTGGTATCACAGTGAGTCTCACCTTTATGTCTGTTGTTTTTTCTTTTTAGTATTTGTAAATGGTTTTCTTCTGCTGTCTCTTCTGTGCTCTGTAAGAAAATCAATATAATGCATTTTTACATCATACTGCGATTTACTGCTGTTCTCAATATCATATTCTGTCTTAGCAGAAAGATAAAAATCAATCCACATTTCTGTAAATACAGTCAGCTTTTCTGCATGGCTAACAGTATTTCTGTCCAGACATTCTATTTTGAAAACAGAAGTAAAAATTGTTTCAAAGCAAAAACGCTTTAAGAAAAGCCGAACATCTGGGACACCACGTTCCTTAACCACAGCATTTGCAAACAGCAGAGAAGCTAACAAATGCCTACTGGGAACTCCCAAGGCTCTTTCTGAACATTGTCAGAATACTTTGATAAATAAGTCTTTTGCTGTAGCAGGTGTGGGTCCCCTGTTTTAGTACTACTGAAATTCAGAATTACCATTTCTTCTGTAATGGTGGGAGATGCCAATGTACGTCTTCTTTTCTTATTAGCTGCATCTAGGAATCAATGAACAACAAAGTAACAAAAGTGACAACCTCCCACTGACCATCACACATCATTCAAATTCCTTCTTTTCCCAAAAAAAGCTACAGAAGTGAGGCACTTTGGGTGGCAAGGCAAAAGTTATGTTTCAGCTTTCCCAAACACCCTACATTTCACCAGAACTCACACTCTTTCCATTTAAGAAAATTGCAAGCATGAATCAACCATTAGGAAAAAGTGCAAATCATTATAGCATTTCCTAATGCTCCATCACTTGACCTTTTCAACTCAGTAGATTTTTAATTGTGGCAGTGAACCTATTCCTCCTGGCAGCAGCACCACCTCTAGGTGGTAAAAAAACCTGTTTGGTTTCTTTTCCAAACAATTCTTACATATGTTAATACACCCCCAAAACTAAGACTACATAAAGAATTATTTAGGTGCCTCAAAGAGATACAAATGGCATTAGGTTTTTCATCAACTTAGGACCCTCCCAGAAAACCTCCAGAAGCCATTTGACTTATCAGTTTAATATTATTTATGCTATAAAGTGTTTGTAGTGTTGATGTGGTAGGAGATCTCTGAAAAATTATCTCTGCTTTCACTATGTTCTTTCCATAGCACACAGAAGACTCTTGCCAACATCGTAACTGGCAGCTTGTGGAAACACCTACAGTATCACAAGCAGAGAAGGACAGCTCTGGCAAGGAAGACATGGCAGGAGCAGAGAGAGGCAGAGAAGAGTGCAACCACCCACCAAAACCTGAATGTTTAAAGTACAATAGGATTATAGTCCCTGTTTAATTCCAGAACCTCTGGGCAGCACTTAGTAAGTAAGGCCTTTCCTGCTAGAAATCATCCTATCAAGAGGAGTCACTTTTGTACATGCAGGCTGTGGAGACAAGTTTGGGCTTTGGGCACTGGTGCTCTACATTTGCATTTTTCATGGCTTGAAAGGAAATTGGTCTCTCACTTCATCCAGAACAAACCTGTAAAGTCTAATTTGGGGCAGTGTGGGAGATACTGCTGTAGGTACCAAGTGTTCCTTGCTGTCCAGCATGGTATTTTTGACACATGATGGGATTTTCTGAGCTCTCCCTGATATCTACTGTAATACAGGATGCCTTATACAAGAGGAACACAGTCTGAAGAGCCCAACTTCTCCTGCCCTGCACAGTGCTGGCTGCTCTCCTGCATTTGTCAGCTTTTACTCTGTCCACATCCAACTTTTCCAGGTTAACAGATGTTGGAGCCTGTTTCCAAGTCCAAGCTGCTCTCCCACCCTTGCTGCAGAGAGTTGAAAGGAGAGTTCTTGGCCCACAAGGCACCTTATCCCTTTCCTATCACACAGCAGAGCCCTGACACTTCAACACAAGAACACTGTATGAACCAAGAGTCCCTTATTCTTGGGGACTCTGACCTTGACCCCATTTTCTCCAAGCTATGAAGCAAGAGACACTGGGTTTCGGGAACCAAGTGTCTTCTACTTAACTCTCCCACTTGCTCCCCACTTCCCAAGGTACAGCTACTCTCAGGAGCCGAGAGAAGCTCCTTCAGGAGGCAGGGTAGACACTGCCAGCAGAATCCATTTACATCTCATAAACAGAAGATCTCTAAATTAAGTGCATCTGGAAGAACTCTAGGAGAAAACTCTCTTCTCAGAGAACATTGCATATGCAGCACCTGAAGACACAAAACCCATTCAGTATCTAACAGGGGCTTCAAGAAAGCCAGAAAGTTACTTTGTACCAGAGCATGTAGTGACAGGACAAAGGGAGATGGCTTCAGACTGAAAGAGAGCAGGCTTAGATTGGATATAAAGAAATTCCTTACTGTGAGGGTGGTGACACTCTACAACAGTTTGTTATGGATGTCCTGTCTCTGGCCAGGTTGGATGGGGCTTAGAGAACCTCATCTAGTGGAATGTGTGCCTGCCCAAGGCAAGGAGGCTGGAACTAGATAATGTTCGAAGTTCCTTCCAGCCCAAATCATTCTGTGATTCAGCCTTGTAAGACTTAAGCCCTCCTTATGAACAAGGTGGTTTAGAGGGCTTGGCCCAATGCCTGAATATTATCTGGTACTGGAAATAAAGCAATCCTGGGCCTGTCCAGTACTTGCACAGGAGACCACCTGGGACTCTGGGCAGCCACAACAGACACTGACAATCATTACACCACAGAAATCAAAATAATTTTGAAAAGGGAAGAAAGGTCAGTATTCAGAACTATGGATATGTAAAAAGCAAAGCTACTAAGTAAACTAAGAAGATGCATTTGGCTAGTGAACCACAGCAATATCAAATATTAAACAGACTGTATGTCTGGCTAAAAAGCCCCAGCCCTCATGACTAAAAGCTTAAATAATAATCACCTAACCCATCCTTTAAGTGTCATCAAGGTAGAGCAAGACCCTGTCAAGATTAGCCAAAATTTGCTAGACTTCAGTGAGAGCACACCATTGTCAGAACAAGTGCTGACAGTTCAACTGAGCTCAAATCCAAAGTGAAGGCCACTCTAGGACCCACTCCACTGCGAGCAGAGTTGTGTGCACTAGGCTAACAATGTCCAGCTTTGCTTGGGATTCCCAAATACCTCTAAAGCAGGAAGGGCCAGGACTGCCAAATGAAGCTGCATTTCTGTAACACAGGAAACAATCCTTAAACAGGAGTTGTACAACCCTTTTGTTACACTTAAATAGCTCTTTGGGATCCTTCAGAATGAAAGGCCCTATTTGAAAAACTACTGCAGTGAATACAGAAGACGCAAATGTGAATGTCTGCGTAACCACAGATAAAATCCCAAGGTGACCTCTCCTGTAACAGCCCTCTCCTTGCTAATCTAGCACAAAATTGTGTTACAGCTCTCCTGTCTCACATGGATTTTTCAAGCTGCTTGGGTCTACTTGCCCCAAAAAAGAGTAAGAATGATTCCATGAAGGACTGGGTCCATTCTGGTTTAAGTCAGTTTTCAAGGAGATCCAGGGAGGATTAAATTTTAACTTTTCCCACTTCAAAAAACCTTCTTGATTTTTGTGCATACATGTGGATGTCAACCAAACCACTCCTGCAAGATTAGAAATCCACCGCTCAATATGAAGGTGGCAATATTTATCTTGTTCATATGAATTACTGACTGTAGGGATCCAAACTTTAAAAACAAATTAAATCAATGAAGTCATTAAAGAAACTCACCATAGTGATTGGTCCTATTCCCTGGGTCATGTTTTGGGCAGAACACTCTAAAATTTAAGTTCAATTTCAAGAAAAAGAGAAGAAGTATTAATAAATATGCAAACAGAGTTATATTGACCAATTTTAACAGATATTTTCCCCTCTTCTCACTGAACATAAACTGAAAGGCAGTTAAAAAAAATCGGGATTTTTGTTCAGCATTACCCACCTCAGAAACCACCTGCTTTAAAGTCCCATGCATGCACAACCTTGTATCTGTACTTCTAGAGCATCAGTGGGCTCTCAGCACGGATGCTCTGAACGATCTGGGCCTGCCCACTGACACATTCCATGTGTGTGGCAGTCAATCACTGTGCCAGAGACACTGAAATGAGATTAACGCTCCCAAGGTGCAATTCCACAGTGCTGACACTGCTCCATCACAGCCCTGTGGCTCTGCCCCAGGCGGGCCAGGAGCCTCCTCAGACACCTCTGCTCAGGTCACCCTCCACTCCTCAGCCCTGCAGGAAGCCGGCAGCGCCACACGGCACCGCTGCGCTCAGCACTGGGCACTCACCGCCCCGGGGATCTCTGTGCCCCTCGCTCCCGCTGCCCTGCGCTCACAGAATGGCCCCCGAATCCTGAGTAAGTGGGGTAACCCTGTGGGTTTAACCCAGTAGCTTAAAGCTGCTCAGTCCATTTGTTAATTAAAGACTTCAGTAATATGTGAAATGGGAATATTTTCAGTGGTTCTAAAACAATGTGAATTCCTTGGAAGAGGCAAAATGCAGCAAATTTATCTGAAAACATTCCTTATCTTTTGGATACAATAATGTGCAGAGAACATGAACCAGCTTTTACAATAGGCCTTTCTTACAGAAGGATCCCAAGTAACTTTTTAAGCAAAAATGCCTTGTCAGGAGCATGGATTAGTTTATCTCTTTCTTATAAATCTATTTGCCAAGACTGCTGTAATTTTTAAAGACATACAAAAGACAATTTTTAAAGGGAACTGCATTTACTACGGCATTTTCTAATTACTGTCATTCTTTTAACAAAAACAGAAGCATTGCCCTTAGAAATGCAGACTGTTGCCTTGATGAAGAACTTCTTTTGCAGGAAATGCGTCTTGAAGCACAAAAAATTGGATTTAGGTATGCTTAATAATGCAATCAGAAAGCTATATGCTTGAGACCCCTTATTTCTATTGAATTTCTAATACTGCCCTTTGGAGAGTGTTTCTTGTTCTTCACCTCCCTTTAGTTTTAGTCTTTCAGTTAAAAACAACCCATCTGAAGCACAAGAATATCTTATGAAGTACCGACAATATATTTTACTACTCAGGCCATTTTATTTGGAAGTACTTCCCTACTATTGTTTTTGCAAGACAGCAGCACAAATTGCACTTATTTCTCCACTTCTGCTCTTACTGGCCCCTTCCACAGCCCCATGCACTTTCTTTTCTTATTCTGCTTGATTTGTTTTGATGATCACTACTCATCATCACAACGTTGGTAACTCAGAATTTAAAACCACCAGCTCTGCCTCTCTTGAAGGAATTTTGTCTTTTCAGTATGTTATATTTCACCATGAAAATGTGCCAGGGACTGTCAATCCACACCCACTGTTTTTCAAGTCTACTCTCCAATAATTTCAGCTAGCTACAATTTTTGTGCTTTATTTATGCCACTGCTATTGTGCAAAAGTCTTTAGGTTCAAATCCTTGAAAGCTGTCCTAGTATCCTCCTCTAATGCAGTCCTTTCCCAGCTCTTCAATACAGGTTGCTACAGCCTAGTTTCCAAATCACACAGTGACTTAAAGTAAGGCATTTTTAAGGGCCCCTCTTCCAAACCTCCAAGGTCACCAGCTCCAAAATGCCACCAAACCAAACTACATATGTAAGCACTTCTTTATCAGTTTGTATCTAGACTGCTGTGAGTCCCACTTGTTTTTCAGCATCTTGAGTTCAATCCTCTTGAGCCTGAATTATCCTTTCTAAAGCTATAAGATGGGAGCCATTTATTCTGCAATCATAGAAAGTTTCCATCTTCCCAGTCTTTCATGAGCTTTGCAGATTCACAAAGATTTTAAAAGCATCGGTTAAACATCCCATCCTCCCTGTATAGCTGGGCTTACAGCCTTGCACAGATGCACTCATCCTAGACAGACAGCGCTGTGAACCAGTCACAAGGACAAGTGTCTTGACACAAAAGGACCCATCTTCCACTGCTACCAGGGACTGCACTAGTCCACCCCTTTCTGAAACAAGCAGTGATTAGATGATCCCCAAACTAATCTAAGTCTAACATGGCCTGTGATCTCTCTGGCCTTGCACAGAAATGAGCATCAGGGCTTTTATGCACCTCAGACTTTACTATAACTTCGGCATTTCAAAAGGTCCCTGAAGCCCCAATTTTTCAGCCTCTTCATCTGCATCCTCCAAACAATTTGTTCCATCAGTCAATGGCAATGCAGGCAGCCCAAGGGTAGTTGATAACAGGAGTAGCATGATCAGGACAGAAAAATTACTTAGAATCCATTGAATTGTTAATGCTAGCAACATACTTGAAACACAAGGCCTTTGGTGTCAATCAAAGCTCTTTGCTAGGACTGGGAGGGAAAATTACTCGAATTTGCCTGATGTGAGCAGACCTAAAAGTGCTGTAACCTGCTCTGTGCTCAGACCACGTTTACTGGAGCTTCTGAACTAATAAAAGATTTAGAATGTGAGTGACATTAATAAAAGTTCCTGAAGGTTAGCTAGAGAGTCAGTAAGGACCGACTCTCTCAGTTTCGGCCTTGTTACCTCTCAGTGATGTTACAGGCTCAAGCACTAAACAGATTCCCTCCACTGCAATGAAGTTTTCCTGCGAAATGAAAACATTTCTCCCGCAGTTCGTAAACAGAGGATCAGGCATCACTCCAGGAGGGGAGAACCCCTCTCCCTGCCTAAAAACCCTTTAAAGCCCGCCCCATGAAGCCCCTGTTGCTGGGAGCCCGGGGGCGCTGGGTGAGGTACCGGTAGACGCCGTTGGCCTGGTCGGTCTCCACGGCCGCGTCGTCGCAGAGCGCGCAGAAGTAGTGGTAGCTCCGGCGGCACGCGCGCTCCTCGCAGCCCACCGTGGCCCCCTTCTTGCGGCAGAAGTTGCACACCTACAACGGGAGGGGGTTCACCAGGTAAATGTCACAGGCAGCTACTCCAAATCCTGCCACACAGGGCAAATGGCATTCTCTGTGGGAAAATCCAGTATTCCATTGCAAGTCACCTCTGTGTAATTCATCAGACAAATTCACTCCTGCAAACTCCTACCCCAGCTGTTATTTCAGCCACCTTTTTGCTAGCTTACCTCTATTTCATATTGATAAATTTGTCAAAGGAGGCAAAGAGCCACACAAGGACACTGAGCAACCTTCCTAAGTTATTTCAACATTAATCGGTCTTAATGTTTGGTTTGTATTTCTATTTTCTAGGCTAACTTCATAATGAAAACAGTTCCACCCGGGACATAGGGGAGGAGGGCTGTTGAAGACAAAGGCAATTTAAAAAAATCCTCTTTTAAATAATCTTATTTCTGCTAAACTCAGAACATGTTCCCCTTTACAACTGTGGATTGCATTATTTTGTCTCAGGCATTGGTTTGGTTCTTTACCTAAGTCTCAGGAAACTTCAACTAAGGACATAAAGGCCCGAAAAAGCCCCACCATTTCAATAAGGAATGAACTAAATTTCACCAAACCAAAATGTTAAAAAATTTCACCAAAAATGTTAAATAAATGACTCCAACACTAAACCTGTAATTTCCCTAATCTTACTAGATCAGAAGGACCAGCTACTTTAATGCACTTTTTTTAAAGCACAGAACAGGCCAGACAACCTTCAATACTATGAGAGAGGACTAACTGCAGATTCAGAAACATTTCCTTACCAGTCGTTTTCCTCTCCTGAGCTCTTTTAACACTGATGACACATCAAATCTTATTCCCAGATTTTCCGGGTTGTGATCTTCAGACTCCACAAATCCTGAGGAAAATAACTAAAGACGAGAGACAATTTTAAAAAACAAGAATGACTCAGTCACCACTGCAGAAAAGAGACAAGGAATACATCTTTTCTTCTTGCACTTGCCCTGCCTAAGGAGGCTGATTTTTCTGTTTTCAAGGGATTTCACTCACTGAACAAGGGGCTGTGCTTAAACATTTCTGCAATCAAAAGAAGTTTCTCCTTGCACATGGGAGATTTCACATAACCTGAAGGCAAACTAAGAAAAGATAATAAGGTGGTAAAGTTAACTTACTAAAAACATGAACAAAGAAAATCTGGAATTCCAGGGTGCCCAGACTAAGGATGAGAAAATCTTCAGGCAACAAACCTCCACACCTCAGACATCTTATTATGTGCTCAGTTGTTCAGACCTACACCTGGATGCACCATTTGTCTGTAATAAGATTTCCGTACAACCCAATGCTGACAACAGCTAACTGCAGGAAAAAACTAGAAACATTGAACACATCCTGGGAGAAACCCACCGAAAATGCACACATTTTAATGGCCATTTTAATTCACATAGAACTGCTGAGCCATGACAATGAGTGAGGAAGGGGAAGTTCTTGGCAATTTTTTCCTAAGCATTGTATGTAGCTAATTCCAAACAAAAGGGAGCTACCCTTTAATCAGCTAGCAGGTACAGTCTGTCTCTGCTCAGAAGGTGATAGCTGACTGCAAAAAAACCCAAACAGTGCAAACGGGCCTGAGGCAGAGAATTGAGTAAAGTTCTGGGAGGACAAAGAAAGGAGAAAGAAGAAAAGAAAACACTCAGAGAGAGAAGAGTTTCAACATTGGAGAAACATTAAAGCTATAATAAAACCTGTTTCAAACAAAACAAACAATGCTATTGTGAAATATTCTGATAAAAAAAATAACCAAAAAAGATAGCAGAAAAATAAAGATGTAGATATAACAATTGTGAGAATAAGGCTGGGACAGTGACAGCCAGAAAGCTGCTCTAGCAGCAATCTCATGCACCAAATGGCCCTTGCTAGATTCTCCCTCTGCTGAAGGGAGAATACAGCAGCTATAATTGATTCTGCACACCAAGAACCAATTCCACCAACATTCCAGAATAAAGGGGAGGCAATAAGAGTAGAAGGATTACAACAGATTTAGAGGTTCACATATATTTTTATATGATCAACTTCTGTTATTTTTATTCCTTATTTTAAATAAGGCACAATAGAAAGTTTTTAAGCCATCAAGTGATATGGATATTTTCCTGCAAAGGTTTAAGTACACAACTTTCTGTGGTCTGAAAACCCTCATCCAAGAGGATGACTCTCAATGGTGTCTTCAAGAAGACCTATTCCTGTTGCTAGACCGTATGTGGTCTTTGTGGTGTTTTCATGAGTGTCTGGGACCACTGATCAGCAACAGACACACATGAAAACACCATAAATCAACAGCTCCAGATGTGCAGACACATCCTCTCCCACTCCAAAATCCTGGCCAAGCCCTGTTGCTTTTCAATCTAATATAAACTTGCTGGTTTGAGTAACCAGCCTTTCAATCCAGACATCACTGCAAAATCAAAAACAGATAAGCAGTGGAAACTTCCCCGTTACCACTTCTCTTCGGTACTGACCAGCTAGAGGCACTCACCAGACAATCCTGATGAGCTGCAATGTCTCTCTCAGTGGCAATATACATCACAGAGCCAGCCTCCCCTTCTGAACAAAATGCACATGTTCTTCTCACCATCTTCGCCATTATCCAGAAAGCACCTAGAGCAGGAAAAGTGGGACAAAACACAAAGCAATTGACAACTTCCATAGGCCAAGCAGGATGGAGGAAAGCAGAGCCTGCCAACACCTGCCCTCTAACTGCTCCTTCACCTACATCCCCTGACCCTTGGTGCTTTGCTCCTCCAGTAACAACTGGAACAACCAGTAGAACAGGCAAAGTCTACTCTTGGCAGAGCAGCGGGATGGAAACCAGATCCCAGAAGCTCCAGCAATTAGAGGAGGAGAAAGAGTGGTTTATCTCCTCTTGGAAAGTCACTAACAAGTTGTAAGGGGTAATACAAGAGTTTTCAAGCTTGCTTGGCAATATCTGCTCCAAACCCAGATCCAGGAGCAGCCCAGCAAGTCATGCCCTAAGGCGAGAAACTCCTTTTATTTGGAGGAGGGCAATCACTCATAGTGTTTTCTTAACCTACTGCTGCCACATGTGGGTCAGCAAGTCAACAAAGGACAGAAAAACAGCTGCACCCAAGCTTGGCCAGTGCCTTCCAGGAGCTCACAGAGGACAAGGAAGAAACACAAATTTCTTACTGTAAGGATGCAGCAAAGTAGTTTGGAGAGGTCTGCAAGTAAATCGGGGCACAAGAAAATATCTCATAACATTCTCTCTCAACAAGGTGAAACGCTAACAGGAGTGACAGAATGTTCCCTGAGCCCTGGGAATTGCCCCAGGGACACCTGTTATTTTTCCTGGCCATATCCACTCAAGTCTTAGTTGTTCTTTTTCACACAGTCTTTCTCCAGCAGCTGCAAAATTCTGAGGCCAGCTACTTACTTCACAAAAGGAGTCTAAACGTTTCTGGACAAGCCTTTACATACATCCCTCACCAGCAGGTTAGAACATCATCCCAGAACATTGTAACAGAACATTTACTTTCTCTGTGTTTTTTGTGCAAGTCCACCACAGAAATCTTCAACAACTTCCCACTCCTACAAGGCGTGATACTCCAAACTATCCTCTGCTGGAGATGTCACCTCTGACAGCACAAACTCCTGTATGACAAGGGGGAAGAAAAATCTGTGTTTACGTTCAAGAAATAGGCAGAGCTGAAGTTAAATTATTCTAGTGAGAGGTAAAAAGGCCCAAGTACAAAATAGGCAGGAAATCTCATAGTACAACAAATCCTGCAACCTTTTTCTGGGTTTTAACAGACAAACTGTTTCCATTAGTTCCCATCTCCCTTGCATAGAACTGACTGGGTAGCCCCAAGTGAAAACACCACCAGAGCAGAAGAGGATTTCTGTACGTTTTCTCCCCTCTGGCTCACACTATTGACAATTTACTTATAATCACAAGTCACTTTGCCTTTGCACACAGCTGGAGTTTTTCCCCCTCTGTCCTTCCACGTCTTGTAAGCAAAGCAATACCCATCTACACACTGAACATCCCATCAGTTTCAGAACCTAAGCAATAAATAAATACAATACAAACAAACAGAAACACAAAGACATATTAGAACTAGAATAGAAAAGAAATTCAAAAGCATGAGCTAGAGTTTGAATGGCCTAGAATACAGGAAAAGCTCTCTGCGGCAAACCAATACCTGGAATCGATGCAGACACATAGGCCCTGCTCAAGCCCAGTCAGAGGATCCAGTTCTAGGAATTTTTTAAGGAAGGGGCTTAAGGTGGAGTCTACAGTCCCTGGTGTTCTTACAGGCTCCGGAGAAATCCTGGTGCTGATGGAGAACAGAAGACACTTGATCATGGTCGGCCTCAGGATTCCTCCAGCACCTTTGTAGGAATCCTGAAGCAGTGGAAGCACAGCTCTTGGCCATTCCTTGTGTAGAAGCAGCCAGCCTGCACCTACGGCCCTGTTTAGCCCCATATCCTGTCCCCCTGTGGTGGGCTGGTCCTGGCTGGATGCCAGGCACTCCCCCAAGCCACCTATCACTCCCTTCCACAACTGGATGGGAGAAAATATAACAAAGGGTTCATGGGTTAAGGACAGGGAGAGATCCCTCACCAAATACCATCACAGACAAAGAAGACTCAGCTTGGGGATAATTAACTGAATTTATTATGAACAGAATCAGAGTAGGATAATGAGAAATAAAATTTAAAACCACCTTGCCCTCATCCATCCCTTCTTTCCAAACTCTACCTCCTTCCAAGAGGTACAAGATGGGGAAAGGGGGTTATGGTCAGTCCACCATTCATTGTTCCTGCCACACTCAAGGAGAGTCCTTCCCCTACTCCAGTGTGGGGTTCCTCCCACCAGAGACAGTCCTCCACAAACTTCTCATGAGTCCATCCCATGAACAGTGCTCCATGAACTGCTGCAACACAGGTCACTCTCCCATGGGGTGAAGTCCTTCAGGCACAGCCTGCTCCAGTGTGGGCCCCCCTAAGGGTCACAAGTCCAACAAGGAAACCTGCTCCAGTGTGGGCTCTCTCTCCATGGATCTGCAAGTCCCTGCCAGGACCCTGCCAGCAGGGGCCTCCCATGGGGTCAGAGCCCTCCTCAGGCATCCACCTCCCCCACAGGCTGCAGATGGATCTCTGCATCCCCATGGACCTCCATGGGCTGCAGGGGCAGAGCTGTCTCACCTGGGGCTGCAGGGGAATCTCGGCTCTGGTGCTTGAAGCACCTCCTGCCCCTCCTTCTCCACTGACCTCACTGTCTGCAGAGCTGCTCCTCTCACATATACCCACTCCACTCCTCTCTGCCCACAATTATATCTGCCTAATAACTTTTTTCTTCCCTTCTTAAATGTGTTATCACTGAGGCGTTTCTATCACTCCTGCTGGGCTCAGCCTTGGCCAGCAGAGGGTCAGACCTGGAGCTGGCTGGCATTGGCTCTGCCCAGCACGGGGAAGCTTCTGGCAGCTTCTCACTGAAGCCCTCCCACCACCCAAACCGGGCCATGCAAACCCAACACACCCCGACGGCAGCCTGTGCTGTTCCCAAGCTTTCTGCCATACAGTGCTACCAGGAAGAGGACACAGAGCTAAACGGAGCAGAGGAGCTGGCTGCTCCTACACAAGAAGGTAGAGGCTAAGGGCAGCTTTCCAGTTTCACAATTTAATTACATTTCATCTGAACAATGCCTTCCTTTCGAGAGGCTTAAGCATGCCACTCAGGGATTCCAGTCAACACCCTTGGATCTGTCTGAGAAGGCAAGAAATCCTTGCTCCTTGCTCCTCTCTTTCAGTAGCACTCATAACAGCACTACTCCATTACTGTTTCTCCTGCTGTCTCTTTCTAAAGTCAAGGAATTTGAAACTATACAACCAGCTTCTGTACAACTTCTTTCTACAGAAGCTGGTCCGCAGTTTTACTTCACCTCTGTCATTTCTCTCTCCCTTCTCTACCCCTTCAGCTACACTCAAAGAGGAGCAAACCACCTCCAAAAGGATGGGCTACCATTTACACTACAAAGTCACAACATCACTCTGTATTTTTCTTCTTTCCTTAATAATTCTCCCTAATCCAATCACGTTTTAGCCTGCTGCTGAGTGCAGAGCTGACAATTCCAGAGAACTACTGCTGAAAGCACAAAGCAGCGAAAAAACCACAAAGCTCAACAACCAGTGGGGCCCACGGTGGTCAGAGCAGACAAAACTGGGTGGAGGGCTGGTGGTTTGTGCTGCCATGGGTCTGGGGAGGAACGTGAGGCAGCGTGGGAGCCGTGTGGCCTTGGTCTTTCCCTTGCTTACCAGGAAATATTTTGCAGCAATTGCACCTCCGGGGTATTCCGCGCAATGCGACCACAAACAATGGAAGGTACAAAAGTGCTCTGAATTGTACCTAACTGGAGGGTGAGAATTCAACACAGAAATCATAGGGACAGATGCACAGGTTTGTCCTCCTGGCCCCCCCAGAAGGGATGCCTTCCAGTGAGAGTCACATACCTGTCACAGAATCAACTAGGTTGGGAAAGGCCTCTGAGATCAACAAGTCCGAACAATGACCCAACACCGCCCTGTCAACTCGACCAGTATTACAGAGTACTACAGTTCCCCAGATCTCTTTCTTAAGTGGTATCAGATTAAGTAGGGAGGGCATCAGCACTGTGGTTGTTTCTCTGCCACATTCACCATCTTCCACTTATCAATGCTGGATTTTCACCTGCTGTTTTACAGTCAATTCCTTGCTGTTCCTTCTGCAACCCCTCGTTTCCACTGTCACCACCACAGGGAACCCAGGGGGGCTAACTCAGCTGTAAGATTTAGGGGCCCTTCTGCTGCCCTCCACACATGACAGGGCAAATGACACTGCAAAACTGAAGGAAGAGCAGCAGCTTAGAGAACAGTCACACCTGACTGCTTCTCCTGTACCTGTGCCCTTTCCTAGAAGCATGGCTGTTGGTTATGCTTTTTTTTTTTTTTTTTCGTAACAGTGACTAAAGGGAAGAAGACGGGAAAGGAAACAGAAAGTAAAAAGGGAGAAGAACAGTGCTGGCAAGAGCTCAGGGCTTGCGCCACTTTCAGCAACCCTGCTGAACCATTACCAGTTTGTCTAAGCACTTGCTCTCCAGACCCAGTTCTGAAAGCATTTGTATATAAATACCCATCTTTTACACAGGAGCAGGCAAAGGAACAGAATCTCTTCGTATACCCATAAGGGAGTGTTATAAATAACTAGCTGGCTGTTGCTTTCACTATTATGTACTGGCTTTTCTAAATTATTATTAATCAAAATCATTTTGATATAGTACAGTTTGTAATCACTTGTAACTGCTTTTGATATAGCACAATTTGTCAGCTTTTTGTTGCCAATGCCCTGGCCCCTGTGTAGCTCATATCCTCAGAACATCATTTATGGATGATATTTTAGTTATGGACAGTGTGATAAACACATAGTTTCGGCTGTTGCAAATGTTAAAGTGAATGCTATGTGTTGTGCATTATAATGTTAACTTTTGCAGAAGTAGCTGTAGTTGTGAAATAATAACTAATGCTTGATTTTGATAACTAGCTGACAATAATGAAAACAACTCAGATGTATTTGCAAAATAGCCGACGTTGATTTAAAGTACTTGTGGAAATAGCCAAAACCGTCTGCACGGCCAGATAACATTTAAGGAACGGATGTGATGCGGACCCCTGCCCTTCGACTGACCCTTCGACGACGGATAACTGCTGCCTGCTGAAATCACGGAACAGGGGCCTTGTGAGGAAGTTACACACACGACCCTCAAAACAGCATCCACCACTACTGCACGTACTCTAAAAAGGTGGGTCAGTGGTCGAACCGAGCTAAAGAGTTCCCGGAACATGTAAACGAGCTTTAAGAAATGTCTGAATACATATAATCTTTATGAATATATATTTGACCGATGCAATAGAAAAAGTATATAAGAAGAGTTGCCATGATTAGCCGACGTGCCTCCAGCTATGGCTACACACCCGGTGCTGTTATTGTCCCTTTTATCCCTTATTAAACTTTTAAAAATTTTAAAGAGTGAGGTTCGTTTCTCACAGGGAATAAGGAAAAGAACCCAAGTTCCCTGACTTCCAGCACGCTATTGAAACCCACTGCCTCAGCTCCTGCTCTGCTCTCCTCTTCCTTCCAGCGCAGTACAGGATTGGATCTATGGAAGTAGGAAGAAAGAAAGAAAGAAATCACGCACCTGTTACCCCACACTCTCTGTATCCCTCATTTGTGCTTTGTGGGGAAAGAAGGACGGCTGGAGCTGTCATGGATAAACACGACCGACATTCACTTCCCCATTCTCCCCACGCCATTACAAAACAAACACATTCAGACTTCGCAAGGAACAAGAACCAACGAAGAAAGCTGTCCTTCTGATCACCTTTCACTTGCGAGCATCTCGTTCCAACCCCCCAGCCGTGGGCAAGGCACCTTTCGCTAGACCGGGCTGCTCAGAGCTCCATCCAAGCCGGCCTTGAACACCGCCAGCGATCAGATATCCACAGCTTTTCTGGGGAACCCGAGCCGGTGCCACAGCACCCTCACAAGTAAAGAATTTCTTCCTAGTACCTCCTCGGCCCCCCGCGGCCGCGCTCACGGAAGTCCCGGTGCCGCCCCGCGGCCCCCCCGCCCCCTCCGCTCGGCCCGAGCCCCGGCAGGGTCCGCTCACTGACACTGCGGGGGGGGAGCGGGGCTGCGTGACCGGCACCGAGGAGGCTCCGCGCTCCCCCCGCCCCGCGTGCCCGCGGTGGCACTTACCGGCCAGCGCGAGCCGCCACTCCCGCCGCCCCCTCCCCCGCCCTCAACTCTCCCGCGCGGAAGTGAGCGTGCCCGGCAGGGGCACAGAGCATGCGCGGTGGCGCCCGCCGATGCTCCGCCCCGCGCACCCGCGCGGCGCTGATTGGCTGCGGCCCTGGCGTGGCTGGCGGGAAGGCGTGCGTGACGTCATAAGGGAGGCGCGGCCGGGTCTCCCCCGCGTTCGGGCGGGCCGGGGGTCACGGTCGCGGTACCGCGGTTCGATTCCCGTGCCAGGCGCTGCCGCGAGCTGCCGTCGGATAGCCATTTCCCGAGGGCTTTCACCGTGAGAAAGGCGATACCCTGCAGCTCTCCCAAGCCCCGTGTTCACTTTTCACTGGTTTCAGAATCATAGAACTACTGCCGCACCTGAACCTCCCCGGGTGGAGCTTCCTGTCACTTGTTGGCAAGACGCCGACCTCCGCCCTGGCTACGCCTTCTTTTCAAGCAGTTCTAGAGAGGGGTAGGGTCACCCGTGAGGCCTCCCTTTCTCCTGACTAAACATCTTCAGCTCCACCAGCAGCTCCGCACAGGAGTTGTGCTCCTGACTTTTCCCCAGCTCTGCTGCCCTTCTCTGGACACGCTCCAGCATTTCCACGTCTTTCCTGATTTTAGGGGCCCAAAAACTGAACACAGGGTCGAGCTGTGGCCTCACCAGGGTCAAGTACAGGGGCACAATCCCTGCTCCTGCTGGCCACACTGTTGCTGATCCGGGCCAGGGTGCATTGGCCTTCTCGGCCACCTGGGCACGCTCAGGCTCATGATCAGCTGCTGTGGATCAGCACCCCCAGGCCCTTTGCTGGCAGATATCTTTCCAAACACTCCTCCCCCAGCCTGTAGCACTGCCCGGGTTGTTGTGGCCGGAGTGCAGGACCTGGCACGTGGTCTTGTTGAACCTCCCCCGGCAAGCTCACCAACCACATTAAAAGGTATATTCTGGCGCGTCAGGAGGCCACACCAAACACAACATGGAGCTCTTAAGATCAGTTTCCTTTACCAGCTAGATCAGCTTTGGCTTTTCAGTACTGCTGGCATCATTCCAACTGGTTTCTAAAATCCCTTTGCACCTGCCCTGATGTAGCATGACAGAGCTACGGTCAACCCTGTGTCCAGGCTTGGGATTAGATTATATCAATTAGCCAAATGCTGCTACACAATTCCAATTCCCAGATCTATTACCTAGATGATACCCAAAAGAGTCAACATGATTCAAGCACCCACAAGTGCATAAATCTTAAACTTGTAAAGTCTTCCTAACAGAAATCTGTTCTTCAACACAGGAAAAACTTCTCTGTAGCAAAATCAAGTCCAAAACCCTTGTGAACTTGTCCTCCAAAGTGTTGCACTATCAAGCCATATAGTTCTGAGAAATACAAAGAGCTGGACATGGATGGTCAGTGATTTATTGTAAAAAAAAATAAAAATCAGTTAATATGCTTCAGTCCAGTTTCTTTTATACTTGCGCCGTAAGTGACCTTCATCTGTCTTTGCATTTGTATGCTTATCTTAGGCGCTAATATTTATTTCCATGGAGCCCTTATACATCCTCACATCCCCCTCCATAGGGACCGTCTTGCTCACTGTAAGAGCTGCAATTCACATCTCAATACAACCAACTCCCATCAGGCACTCTTCATTTGTGATGCCCCCAACAGGCTGATGAGAAGTCCCAAATGTGTCATTCCACAGGTGCTTTCCAGTACCTCACTAGGAATATCTTCACTTACTTTTCCATCAGTGCTTGTGCTGGGTGCTTCTACACACTGCTCTGCTAAAGCACAGCTGACAGAAGAGGCTGTGCTTAGAAATATCCCCATCTGTGAGCTGTGACAAGCAGAGGAACGGTCAACAGAACAGAGAGAGAGCTCAGGTGAGCACTCCTGTGGCCATTACCTGCAGAGGATACTTGCAGGATACCCTCAGCAGAACTTGTTCTAGTAATACTACAGAAGCAGGCAGAAATCACACCTTGTAAAGTGATTTTGTTAATGGATAGGTTATGATCTCTGGTCTGGAGGAAGAAGATGAAGAAGCACCAACCTGGAGACAGATCTGATAAACCCAGCTAGCCAAAAAGCCCTGTCTCATACACACAGCTTCTGTGACATTACACTCACAGCAGGCTCTCCCAGAGTTGCAGACCACATGGAGCAAGCAAGTGCTGCCTCTTTTGAAACATCAGGTCTGTTTTCCTGTATTAAGGAACAGGACTTTACCTCATCAACCCAGTATCATTAATTCCTACCACTGATCTGGAATATATAATCAACAGCAGTAAAATGTACCTTCTTTCCCCCCCTCCTGATGCTTTAACAACATTCCCATCTTCTTTTCCACATTCAAGTCAAGCATAGACACAGATATTTTCTGCATTTCCATTTGTTTAAAAGGCTAATACCACTCCTGGGTTACTGAGAGTTTGTCATACACTTTGGCACATCTCTGGTTAGCAATGAAAGATGTTCCCCCAAGGCATATTCTCTCTGAGTAGAGACAGGTCTTCAGTGAAGCAAAAAGCAAAGGGGTTGAGTGCTGTCTTCAGCTAACACAGGGGCTGATGAGGGCAAGAGTGAGTGGCTCGGACCTTCTGAAGAGGTACTGCACCAACACTGGGGTAACCTGGCTCTTCTGCATTTATCCCTGAAGATGGGGGGGGGGTGAAAGCCCACACAAACCCAGAGTGCAATGACTGGGACCAAAGCCGAAGACAGGTTTGCTTGATGGATGTGTCAAACTCTCAGAGTTGTGTGAGAGAAGATCTGAGGTTTCACTGTAAGCAGAATGGTTCACAGATCTGTTATCTTTGTTAAAGGTCCACTTTTAACACGCTGTAAAGTCCTCATGCATGCTGAAACTTGAAAAATTCAAGAGCATCATGTGTTACAATACAACCCCATGATCTTTAAGCTTGAAGCATCCAAAACAAACTAAAAAACCCCACCACTTAGGGTCACAGATACCATGTTTGTCCACTGTTACACAGCACCGATACAACGCCATTAAAACACAACCCTAAGCCATTGCCTCTTGGTCTCAGGGCTGAGAACTGGTTCCTGCTTCTCCTTCATTTTGCAGTATAGGTTTGGACATAACCAGGCCAAGACCTTCATTTATTCCAACCATTTCTCTGAAAACCCCCACCGGAGCAGGGTGACATGGTGAGCACTGAGGCGTATGGACTTGGAATCTGGGACACCAACCATGCAATTAACACATGAACAGTCAGTGGCTCTTCCAAGGCTCATTTTTCAAGGAACAAAGAAAGGTGCAGGTACAAGACTCTCATGTTTACCTTCTCCAACAAGGGTAATTTGACTTCAAGCCAACCACTTTATTCCATAAATGACAGCCTGAGTGAGCCTTTTTTTAGCTCTCATGCTAATCAGCTGGCTGTATGGCAGTGACCTCCCTGTGAGCTGGGATGCTCTCAATGTTATTCCTCCAGGCTGAGAGATCCTGGATCAACTGCAGGTCTCTGGTAAGTGACTGATATCATACACAGCCTTGTACTACAGTGCCACTAGATTTTGTATTGGTAACTTTAAATCATTATCATATCCTCTGAAGTAACAGAGTAAACTTTGCTATCAAAGTTTTAAATCTTACTTTTACAATATTTTTAATAAAACCTTTTTTTTTTTTGAAACCTTTGGCAGTGGTTCTTCAAGCATCTGAATTGCTCATGTGCAACACCTCCTTGCTTGCCCAAGGCTCCAACACATTCAAATGCCGCACACTTGCACACCCATCCCTTGCTCCATTTCAGAGCCACCTCCTGCGTTTGTACTCCATGTCTTCTAATGTAGCTTGTTTCTCTCTTACCAACAAACCATGTGGTAAGGAATTCTGTGGCCCACCTGTTCCATACACAATATGGCACTGAGATGAGGTACACTGAATTTGTCAAGGATTTCTCTGTGTGTCACAAATGTGGAGAGGGGTGCAATTCAATAAAACCCAGTCATTTCTCTCCTGCTGCAGCAGGACTTGTCCAGCTCATTTTGTAGCACAAACACAGCTCTGCAGAACTGTTTGTTTAATTCTGTCTCTGTTCAGGACTATCTGTCCCACCGGATCAAACAGGCTTAGGTGTATTTTAACAATTCCTAGTACCCAGAGAGGCAGTCTTGCATTCATAATGAGTTTCAGAAACCCGAGTTTTGTTAACTCAGCACTGTGGAGGGGCACAGAAAGCACCAAGGAACTGTTGCTCTCATCAGTCATGTCTCTGCTGCAGATGGCATGGAGCAGGAATTCTTCCAGTGCACTGTGAACTTTGCTTGTGGATTAGAAGCAGGAGGAGGAAGACCAGGAGAACAGAAATTACTTAGGAAAGGTTTGATGCCTGTTCTTAGTACAAACAGTTCTAATTTTGTAAACTACCAAAGTGACATTTAAATGTAAATTTAAAAAGTCATCAGGTGAAAGGCATTTTAGTTGAATGCATTAGCACCAAGGGCTTGAGGGCTGTTCGCCGAGTAGTCATCCCTTCTAGTATATAAATCCACAGGAACAGGATGTGTTGACAGTAGGAAAGCTTTGCCTATAAGGTCTTTTTCCTGCACTTCTGAACTCCACAGTGACAGGAAATCTCTGCCTCTGGCATGCTTCCAGCTTCATAACCATAATCCCATGTGAGTTCGGTTCCAGCTTTCACATGTCTAAGAAGTAAAACAGACAATTTGCGTGAACTAAGTGAGAAGGTACTGGGCTAACAATTTGTCACCAAAAACACATATGCAAACCCAAAAGTTGTAGGGGGCAGGGAACATCACACAGGCAGCTTGTTGGGAGAGAAAGAAGGGATACAAGGAGTCACTGGCGCAGTCGTGCTGCTTTGCCTATGGAAATTGCTATGGAGATTGCAAAAAGGGTTGGAGTCTAAACAATGTGCTCTAACTTAAGAGGGAAATTCTGGGAAACAAAAATCAACCAAACAAAAATCCTCCCAAAACCAAAGCCAACCAAACAAAAAACCAAAAACAAAACAACAAACAAAAAACACCAAAACACCACCACAAAAAAACACCCCAAGACATCCCCCTCCCCAAAAAGAAGTAAAACCATGTTAAGTGATACATCTAAATGAATAACATAGTTTTGCTAATTTTCCTATGTGCATCACTGAAGTTTGAACAGATCTCTAGATATGTTATTGAAGACTGTCATCTTTGGTCTGGCAAGTGACCTTTTAATGCAACTGCACTATGTGCACAAAGCCCAAAACTTGGAATTAAACACATGCTCCTCATGAACCAGCTGCTATGGTAGTACAATAGAAGAAATGTCTAAGGTAGGAAATTCATTGTCCAAACTAAATACCTGAGACTATGATGCTGAGGGACAACTGATGGAAAATGTAATAAAATATGATTATTGTGATGAAGAGAGTAATTAGTTGATGTTTCTCACTGGATATGGTATAGGGGATATCCAGTGAATTCCCAGGCAGCTGACTGACAACAAACAATGAGGACTTCTCATACAACATGTAATTGCAGCCTGGGACTTGCTGACTTGAGATGCTCTAGAGGCTGTTGTAGAGGCCAGACATGTAAAACAAATAAAAAGGTGACTGGAAGTTCGTGGAAGGTAGACAATTAAGCTCAATCACCCAGATGAAGTTCTTAATTTAGAAAAGCTGTAAAAATGTGATGCCCAGAAAATGGAAGAGCCAGTGAGGGGAACTCTCCAACAGTCCTCTTCCCTAAGTGTCCTTGCTGGTCACTATTATCTCTCTCCAGTGGCCTCAGTCCCCACTACACTTCTTTACTGAGTACCTGAGCAAGAAAGACTCTAGCTAAAACAAAATCTTTTTTTGGACATATTTCAAAACACTGTCTTCACAGTTCTTGGAGACCTCCCAGTGCAATCCACAGCATCTGTGTCAGTATGGAGCAGAGTTGCAAGGCTCCATAGAAGATCAGTGCTCCCTGGAACTGGTTTGCCAGCACAAAGTCTCTCCTCTCTGTTCTGTTCTCACCTAGTACTACTGCTGGTATGCATGTCAGCTAAATTTATTCATACAATTCATCTTTCCTCTCCTGGGTTGAGCTGCTGTCATATTGTGTCTTGCTGGCACCAGCTCTCTGTACCTCTCTTTGTGTTAGGCACTAAGGAAATAGCTGCATCTTCTACTTTCAGAACAAATTTTCACCTCTCAATATCCTATTGTCACAGCCCCAGGACATGCTGGGCTACACAAAGTGCTGCTTGTCTTGATAGCTGTGAGGAAAACAACTAAAGCCAGCTTGTTTGGCCCACAGTGTCTCAGCCTTAATATCCTGTGGGGTTCAATCTGTATCCCATAGGACACAGATCTGGTGGCCATTCCTTGAGACACAACAGTGGGATGAGTGACTCTTGGCTTTCCAAATGACCATGCTGAGTTAAATCTATTTCTCCACCGAAGAAGATTATCCCTGAAGTGGACACATCAAAATCAACCTTCCCTACTTTACATTTCAGTGCAAAACTGAAGCAAAACACATTAGTGATAACCACTGAGCTGTATTTCTTCTGCCTTTAGTGCACAATAAGAAGTCACCTATAAGAAGGTAGTTTTATGCTTTTATGATCTAAGAATCTGCCACCCCTCAGTGTAATTATGCCCTAATAAGTAAGCACTGTGTTTTTTCCTCCTAGTGCCTTGAATGAACAACATTAAACTTCCATAAATTCACCTGTTTGTGAAGAATGCCACCCATGGAAAACTTCTGTTGTGAGTTTCTACAAACACACTTTGTGCAAAGAGATTTGGGCAGCAGCTGTGCTGTAAAACAGAAAATCTGAATAAGAAAGAGTCCAACACCACATAATTGGCTGAAAAAACTATTTTGTGTCGGATATCTGTCACCAGTAAAGGTAGTTTCTTCCTTCCCTTCTCCAGCCCACATGGAAAGTTTATCACCCAATGCCATTGCCAGGGCAGCAGTGCCAGGGAGCAGGCAATGGATTACACAACTGTGTGTTGGCCAAATATAGGATGTGAAAGGTCCCTCAGGTGCATGGGAACATGTGTATGCTCATGGGAGCAGAAGGAAGGCTTCTGCAAGATGAACTACTAATATTAACTACCTATGCAAGGAAGAACTGCTTAAACATATGCAAGGGCTTTACTGTAAGACATATTCATGCCAATGAAGAGAAATTATTTGCAGGGTACCTGCAGCTGTATCTATGAACCATTTGTCTTAGCTGGAGGTACTTGGCAATTGATTGCTATTTATTTCTTGGCAAGTCAAAATTGAGAGACTTAGCTAACATGCACTCAGTATGACACACCACTTTCTGAACCTATGACTGAACAGTAGGGAAGTTTTGTAAAACAACACAACACATGTCCTAAACCAGCACAAACCAGAATTCACAATGGCTGGGGAACAAAGTAAACAAAGCTGGGAGAAGGCATGTGGCTCAACAAAATGTGCCATTTGCTCTCTGAACCTCTAAAAAAGGCCATCACGAAAAAGATGTCATTCCTTACTGGGGAATGTCACTCAGGAACCCAGTGGTGCCAAAACCTGCAGCTGGTACATTGTATTATCAGCTTATGGGGGCACAAACAGCTGCTGAGACCCAGCCTACTGTCCTGTCACCTGGAATGGCAGGGAACACCACATGTGCCTCCATTGTCATGTGCTTACCACCCAGACTGTTGATGTGCAAAAACTTCATAGTTTAAGCTTAAATAAGTAAATTATGTATTTGCAGAGACAACAAAGAGAAGCCATACAACTTAGTACTTACATTTAGAAAACGACCCACATTTCCTTCTTTTGTGGCATCCAGTACATAAATATTTTCTTCATTAGCATTCTTGAGAAGCCTCCCATCACCATCAGACTCATCACAAAGTGCATCTTGTTTAGGCTGCCTGCTATTTTCTTTGCAGTCAGCTTTTAGGGGTGCATTGTTGGATGGCCTCACAACACATGTGTCATCCAGCACACTGGACTTGCCACAATCAACACCCTGCAGTGACAGACTCTTTCTTTTGCATTCTGCACTCTCTAGACCAGCAGAGTCCGTCTGTCCAACTTCCATCAGATGTTCTTCCTTCTGCTGCTGAGTGGATTCTGTCAATGGACATGTATGTTATTTCTCAACACCAGTTGAAGGCCAAAGCCTTTCCCTTGTTTGGCCCCGAACTCTTAGCCACCCACTTTTCCCACATCCTCCAAAATCTAAGCAGCCATCTACAAGTCTATAACACAACTTGTCATGTCTCTCATCAATCCTCCCACAAATGACTGTTTCCTGCTGTGATGCCTAAAGCACTTGCTTAAGGTGCCTGTGACTGACCCAGTGTCTCCTTCTCAAATCCCATTCCTGACTGCTTTCTCCCACATAGCATTCTTTATCATTCTCCACCTTAATTCCCAAGAGAATCACAAACTGTAATTAAGACAGAAACAAGATGCATGTGCAAATAGCACCAGTTTCACAGTGCCTCTCCAGCCTGAGGTCCCCTCACCCCACTATTATATCCTGTTCAATTTTTGTTGGCTGGAACAGGTGCTGGGTGTGACCAAGCAAGATCTGCAAGACTGACCTTACCACAACTGCACAGTATTTGAGAAGCTGTTCTCTGGACAGTTCAACATGTCTCAACATCTATAGACAACACTGTTCTACTCTAAGAATTGGCCTGCCCACACTGCCTACAATAAAGTGTACCACCTGATGGGACACAACTGTACAAAGCATGCAGCATGTAGAGCTCTGCAAACCTACTTTCTTTTCCTTTCTTTGTTCCACTGGTTAGTTTTGTTTTGCTTGACTGATGAATCTGAGAACTATCATCTTCATCTGAGCTGGCACTGTACACCTGTGTATCAAATGAAAAGGCTGTGATGTGTTGTTGCTGCATGTCACTCTGGGCCAAGAGGGCACAGCAAGAGGCTTTTAGAACTCCAAGGCTGAAGTTTCAAAGCTACTGTAATGCATAGCTGCAGCTGAATTTGAAAAGTTAATACATTTACTGCAATGCAACATAAATCTTAATTTCAATTTATCCTTCATAATAACTAGGAAAGAGACCTCCACTCAATAAGACATGTAAGTGCTAAAGTCCCAACAATTTCACCAGAATTGTAAGTTGCTGAGCCAAATCCCAAACATGCTTTTTACACAGTTTCAATGAAATGACCAGATGAGGCAGAATTTCTCCTCTCCCATCACAAAAAGGCAATTAGTTATGGGACCTCTAGAATGGACAGCACTGCAAAATGTTTGCATGCAAGTTCCATGTGCATTTCTTAAGGGCAATGAATCCAGTAAAACCTACAGAATAACTTTACAGCAGTTTTCCTCCTTTGCACATGTCTGCAGGCAATGCTTCACACTCATGAAGATCAGGGGGCACATCCAGGTCAGCTCTCCCAACTCTGCCACTGTAGGAGAAAACTGCATAGACATCCTGAGATTCCCTTCTCTCCCTGCTGTGCCATTCTTTGGGGAGACATCACAAAAATATCATCACTCTGACCCCCTAACCCTGTACACAAGGGGTGCAGAGGCAGAATAATTACTTCAGGCTCTTGAGGAGTGTAAGTGAAGGGTGGAGAAGGGAAAGCCGTGAGAGTAGATAGTGCTGATCTGGAGGAACGTGCTGAAGGACTGATAATGGAGAGGAAACGGGGTGCAGTTTCCAGCACGACACCCTAGCCCACAGTGTGACACAATCTCATGAAGAAAGGTCATTAGAACTATCCAAACATACAAGATGAAAATGTCAAAATTAACATACATATTCAGCACAGTGAAAAATGAATCTGTTAAAACCACTTATTACCATTTTTAGCTGGTGACTGCGAAAAACAAGTGTTCTAGTTCCAGGCCTTCTTACAGTTGCATTACTTGAGTTCTTTAGATGATCCCTGTACAGACAGGTCAAAAGGAAATGAAAAAAGACAAACAGACCCATAAGTAACTCTCTCAACACACATTTCTCTAACAGTCTCTAGTTCCAGTCTTTTCTCTAGAAGGAACTACAGTAGAGCCTGCAGTTAGGCCCCATCCCATGTTCTGTGAGTATTTTAAGAATTAAAAACCTTGGCTAGGTTCTCTTTTGTATTTGTGAGAAAGCAGTTGCTTTAACTTTTTTGAGAGATCAGCAGCTGCTTTTACATCCTCTTCCAGTTGTCACGCTGACAACCAAATTGTCTGTTGCTTTACTATTATTATATCAGATTATCTCAAAATAGAGCACCTACAGAGTTTTGCCTTTTCCTGATACTACTTTCAACAGTTTTGACAGTACAGCTTTCAACTAGGAAAACGTATTTGCTGCAAAAGTGAGGCATTGTCAGACTTCTAACAGGAGAGGTTAAGGTTTCTGGCAGAAAAGGTTATGTTACAAATAACAAAAGGTTTAGAGAATGGGAGCAAAGGGCAGAGCAGCTGGTGGCTGATGTATTATCAAACCCTTTAGTGTCATCTTCAAACCATTCAGAGTATCTTTAAACAATTTATCTCAAGTGTATTTTATTAAATCTTTCAAATTAGCATTACATTAATGCTCTGGACAGATCAAGTACACCCAAGAGATGAACTAAATTTCTAGAGAATGCCAAGTGGTACACATAAGTAACATTAATATAGAGGGAAAACTCTGTCCCACTAGAAGAAATAATCGGGAATTTAAAAAGAAGTTCAGAAAGAAAAAAACCACAATCTTCATATGAGGACATGCTCTAAGTTATACAACAGAATTCTAGATTAGCAGAATATTACTTTCGTTATGCTTAAGCTTACTTTGCTAAACTTACAGGGTTGGTTTATTTTCATTATCCACAGTCTGAGATAAAGATTCCTGATTCTCAAGAATGTCATTTTTGTCAGTCTGCACTAGTTCAATCACTGAGTCTGAACGATCAATGTCAAGTTTTCTTTTTTTGGAAGAGAAGTCGTGGCCTCTGTCATTTACTGCACTTTTCTCCTTCAGCTCTTGCTCAGCATCTCCCAATACTTCTCTGCTCATTAATCTGCCTAGAAGAAAAAGAAAAGTTTTCTTGTTTTGTTTTTTTTTTTTTTTTTTAAATGCTTGTTTGCTGAGTCACACTCACTATAACAGGTCAAACTTACATTAACAAATACAAGAGCATTACTTGGGAAAGCAAAATATGAATGCTGTCTATAATTCTATGATGTAAGCTGAAGTACAAACTGAATTAGACAAGAACAATGGCTTTAAACTGAAAGAGAGCACATCTAGATTAGATATTAGTAAGAACTTCTTCATTGTGAAGGTGGGAGGCACTGGTACAAGTTGCCCAGAGAAGCTGTGAAAGCCCCATCTTTATAAGTGTTCAAGGTCATGTTGAGTAGGGTCCTGAGCCACCTGGTCTAGTGAAAAGTGTGCCTGCCCATGGTGGGGATGTAACTAGATGTTTTTTAAGGTCCCTTCCAACCCAAACCATTCTGTGATTTTTACTGAAAGAAAACTAGCCCTGGCATAGGACACAAAGATTTGTGAGGGGATAAAAATCAGCAGTCTGAGATAGGTTTCGCTCCATATTGTTTTGTTTGTCTGTCATCATCTCATAAAAGAGCTCTTCAAAGTTCTTCTGTCCATTGGATCATATTGCAAGTTAAGATTACGTTGACACACTTCTCTTCCAACCCTGATCTCAAAAAGAATCCAGGGCACACACCATGGGGGAGGGAGAATTATGTTGTGTGCCTTCACAGGTCCCTCCTGTTACCTGAGTAAGTACAAACAAATGTCCCCCTGTCGATGTCATCCAGGCAGCGAACACCCCAGCCCTTCTTCTCTGTGTTGAACACTTGCAGCCTGACTTGAATGCCATGCTGTACAACTCTGTTCTGACACATCAGCTTGTCACACCTGCACAACACACTGCACTCATAAATCCTGTCAAGAGGAAGAAAAACAAAACACAATATAAATGGGTGCATTACCATAACAAAATTCCTATTATTAACTCCCCTTCTAAGCATTAACAAGGCAGTGGACTGAAATATAAAGACCCTGGCTAAAACTGGTTGTGCAGCAATGCTCTGAAGCTTATCACTTTCTTGTCTGCTGACTCACTAATTTTAAAAGTCTGTCTGCCAGATTTTGGTATACGTATACAAGAAAAACAAATGCTGTATTTTTGTTTTATAGGAGTAAATCACAGAGAAACAGAAATCCCAAGGAAGCACCTAATTCTATACTGGAACAGATTTTAGCAAGACAACTTATGCCTGGACTTTACTACTGCTGTCATGAATTTCAGGATTTAATGATGCATTTCCAAAAGGACTCATAATTGTGATTTTTTTTTTTTGCATCTGTTTCTGGGATCTCTGACAACTTTAATTCTGTATGTCAGCCAAAAACTAACATCACCCAGATAACTGAAAGGGGCTCCTCAAGCCTGTAGATGCAAGCCCTTGGCTATTGCAGAAAGCTACCTTGCATAATTCGTCTCCTAGACACCTGAAGTAACTGGCATCTTCTCCAGGCCACCTATTAATCCACAGGAGCTGAGTAAGAGAAAGGGCAAAGACTTGAAGCATTGGATGGCTTTGGAGATTCCTGGAAGAGTCACTCATAACCAAGTCTGGCAAAAGCAGCTGGCTGATGGATCTTTAGGACTCTAGTCACTCTTCACAGTTCTCTTGGACCTTGACCTAAGCTGTGAAAACTTAGGATCTGCAATACAAAAGCTTTTTTTCCTCCTATTACTCAAGTCGCATTAATTATTTTTTATCATCCTGATCTGTCACTAGAATTGTGACAAAAATGGAAGGTTTCAGTAATCAAAAAACTCCAGTTATTTTAATCCTGTGGTACTTAGACCAAACTATTAACTGCTGTTTTATTTGTATGCTCTTATTTTAGTCCTGTAGTCTTTCTTACCCAGTAGGAACAGGTCCCTCCAGTCTTTTGTAATTGTATCCACGGGATCTTTTACTACTTGGAGACAGAGGAATTTTATTACAGCCTCTTGCTGTTAGCTGTAGGCATGCGCATTTTGACCTAAAAATAAAACATCTCAGAATTGAATTGAAGCAGAATAAATCAGTCATAAATCTAGGTAATTTGAAATGCACTTGACTACACACACACACACACACACACACTTCCATATATATACCTGTATTCCTCCTCCCTATTCCTTTTACTCCACGGGGCTGTTTCAGGCACCTTTTTCCTTAGTCCCTTGGCTGGTTACATGTGCTTTACAATAACCATGTTCTCTCCACCCCAACCCCATTCTTCTGCCAAGCTCCTTAAATGGCAAACATGCAAACAGCTGAAGTACATCAGAAACTTAATTATAAGCAGGACACTGTCAAATGGATCAAATAAATAAAAATCCCCTCTTCTGGCACAACATCCCAGCCTGTTTGCCACTACTCAGTTATCTTCCTCCCTCCTTAGCCCCCAAGAAGCGAAGAATTTTACACTGGAAAATTCAAGCAACAGTGCTTGTCTTCACCACTGTTTGTCATGACAACTTCAAAGAATCACAGCGAGTGTAAATCCTAAACCCCAAAACTGCACATCAAAAGCATCTCAATTCTTGTGGGACTTCAGTGCAAAGTGGCACCCTATGTGTTTGCTGTTTCCCACCACTCAGCTGAAATTAAATTACTAAAATTAAGCTTCATTATCCCAGGTTGTGATTTCAAGCTTTTGTTGGGTCATGAGCAACCTATGTTGCACAGCAGCATGTGCAACTGCCCTACCTGTCAATATTACAAAATGGATGCAACACCAAATAATGCCTACAGACAAACACCCTTCAAGAAAGCAGACAAAAATACCACTAAACTCGCATATGGCAACTGGCAGGTTCCCACAGTGTCTGCAGCTCAGATTTACTGGGATTTAGAAAAAGATGACAATGAGCAAGAGTATTGGAACTGCTCAGACCACTAATGTATTCTGAGTTTTGTAGTTTCTGTTTAGACAAGGGCAAGAACAACATGTAGAGGTTGGGAACAGAGATGTTTCTTTGTCTGCCCTCACTAACCCTCTAAGTTCCAAATGATCTCATCCCTCAAGGGTGTCCCATGCCATCTCTAGGATGCCATTTTACAGTAGGAACTGCAGCAGAAATTGTCACACAAGATCCTTTCCTGCCTGCCATGAAAGCAAGCCCGCCTCTGCTGGCACAAGACTCCCTTCCCTACTCTTTTTCCAAAGCCAAGGTATCTGCTTGTCAGCTCCACCTGGAGAAGAAGCACTGCCAGTCTGGGAAGAAAGGAAAAGGAACACAATAATCCACCTGTTGATCGCTTCCTTCCCTACAGTAGAGGGTGGACCAGTAGGAGCACCCAAGTTCTGGAGAAGAGAAAGACACAACGGTGTCAGTCAACACAAAGGAGGGCACAAGATACTCCAGCAGCGCTGCTCCTGTTGGTACTGTGCCTTCACCACCCTGCTGTTGTGTCACTGGCCTGAGATGAGATCTTTCTACCTACCTATCGATGCAGCCATCTGTGCAGTCACAGGAATCAACAAACAGGCTGGAGAAATTGTTAAGGTAATATCCACGTGGCCACGATGACTTGCGATACTTGAAATAAGGCAACCGTGCGTGGTCGAGGTTGTTACAGAAGGAGACAGGCACAGACTCGGCTCCGTTGCTAATATCGAACTCGAACACGAGGGGCTCGGGATTCATGGTGTTCCTGCTCAACAGCACATACGTGTTGAAGGAAAAGTGATCAACAAATAAGAAATTGCACTCTGTTTCGAACAAGTAATTTAGCACATCTTGAAAGCTTCTCAAACTCCGACCACAGGGAGCTTTGTAATTCACATCCAGCGACTTTGAAAGGTAGTCAGCTTTTGCATGGCGTCTTTGAAAGTCAAACAGGATTGGGATCTTCAGAGGATTTTCACCCTTGTAGGAGCCCACTGCTCTGTTGACAAGACATGCACTAGAGCACTTGTGATTCTCATACTGCACATTTAAAGGTAAACCTTGAGTTTTAATAGATGCTTCTTTACTCCCTGAGCAGGCTCTTTTCATGTCCTCTTTTTCGCTATTTGAAGTAAAGGAGGAAAAAAAAGAAAGAAGAGCAGCATCTTAGACAACCAGTGTTGTGTTCAGTTTTTTAGCAATTCAGTATTTTTAGCCCCATTGCTAGAAGGCCCAAGGTTTCACACGGTGAAACTGTCCTAACAGTTTAAAAAAACCCAAATGCTTCTTCCCAGAACTTACATGCCAGAACACAGCAAGGAAATTTAAAAAAAAAGAACAACATATTTACCCCCATCTTTCAAATCAGTACCTGAGGCTAATTCTAAACACAGAGAGACTAGGTTACACACCTTACAATCTGCACAGTAAGGAAAGCCTGAAAACTGATGCTTAACTCATAGCTTAACTGATAGCACTCATGAACATTTATTCACAACCTAATGCCCTATTCTGCAATGTTCTCATGTGGGAAATTAGACAACTCTATCCAAAACCTCAGGTTTTCCACATAGATCAAGTTAAAAAACTTCGAATCACAGGATTCAAACTGGGTTTAAAACACTGACTTTAGAAATAAAAATTAGAGAATTCTCTCACCTGCAGTAAAGAATTTGTCAAATAAGGAACTGAAATGAAAGCACTGACCTGTCAGAAGCTTCTACAGTGTCTGCAGAGTCGTCACCTGGAAGAAGAGGCTGTAGTTCGGGTTTGGTTTCCTGTGCACCATCTCCATTCAACTCATCGCTTACTGAAAAAAATTACATGTGAGCAAAACCTTCATCAATCTAAATTTCAATTTATGATTGAATTTACTTTGGTTACTGAAGAGATAATTAACAAAACACATTACAACAAGGCATTGCTATGAACTACAGCTAACAAAAAGCTTGTTAGCAAGTGCCCTACTGAAAAACTTTCCATGTGGTTTTCAAAGTGACCAGAAAGACACATAAACACATTTACAGATCTCCCTTCACAATTAGAGATAAAAGGATGCCAAGCTATTACAGCTCATGGAGCTATGCACAGGATAACTGCTCACAGACAGCTCGGATTCATAAGGACTTACTTGTTCAGACTCTCTTCCTGTGCTACAAGTATTATACATATACACACAAACCACAGAAATACAAACCCAGGTGAGAGTTCACAGTTCAGTACTTGAAATTAATAATTAGGTTTTCCTCACTGTAATGCTAATGGCCTTCTCAGATCTATTTTATTGATTTCAAATAAGGGAATTGAGCTTCCAGTGAGTAAAACAAGACAATTTAAATCCACATACCAAACAAACACAGTGGAAATGTACATACCATTTTCCAAGGTTAAGAGATCACCTAGATTAGCTTCATTCACCAGTGCCCAAGCCTGCCAGCATTCTAGGCAGAAAAAAACCAAACCAAAACAGATACTAAGTTTAATTTAGGTAATGACAATACACATACTACTAGAAACATGTTGCAGGACAGACCTTAGCAGATACATTAGGAATTACATGATTGTTACACCTCACAGTAGTAGTTGTGAATTGGCACTGAAGATCCCTCCCTTTTTGGAAAGCTGCTGGAATGTTTCCAAACATGCATAAACTGGTGGCCCACAGTGGCAGTAATACATATATAGACAATTTAGTGTAAGCTTCTACCTTTGTTGTCAGACTGATCATCTTCAGGCTAGGAAGAGCTGGAACTTGGCAGACCAAATTAATGCTACTTCTAAATTGGTGGAAATGGCCTTCAGATAGCAGAATGCAAGAGACTCATTCTGTCTCAACCTCTTACCCCATGCAATAAATATTACAGGCTAGCAGACAACTCTCAGCAAAATCCAGGTTACTATTTTAGATTGAAACATTTACAGAACAAAGCATAGAAAAAATCAAATTGAACTTTATCACAGATTCATTGCGTCATGTGGGGATTCAAGTTCAACTTTTATCTCTGCACTGCTTTGATATTTTGTCATAACAGTCAAGATGTGGGAGCTCAAGAACACAAAAAATTGCACTTCCAGTTTAGAGGAAGTATTACATATATAACGCAGAGTTTGTGGCTAATTCATTTAAAAGCATCTTAGACCACTGTACATTTTCTTGCACAAACTCCCCCCTCAAATAAGATCCATAGATTACATTTATATAGGTGACTTAACAAAAAGAAGCAATTTTACTCGATGAAATAAACCAGTAAAAGGAAATCTGTGTACTGCTCCAAGCTTATCAGAAGCTTGTATGCATTTTGATGTAGATAGAGGAAGCTTATTTCTTTGAAAATCAGAAACAATCTGAAATGCATTAGTGTCACATTTTTCTACTATTGTTTCAAGTTACAGTGGGTCTCTGACAAAAAATAATACTGAGATGATTATTTTCCCACCCCAAAACCACTCAATTCACTGAGAACAGCTTGAAAGGGTAAAACTTCTGATGATAAAGGAAACACAAGGCACTGCAGATATTTCATTACTTCTCAAAAATGAATATTTCAGTCCTGTGTGCTTAAGAGCCATGCATTGTTTGAAAAAGTATATGGGGAAAACAAGAAAATAGCCAATTGTACCTGAAATTACTTTTCATTCTTAAAAAAGAAAAGACATTTTTTAAAAGTGCTTAAAACCATCAACAGCTAAATTATTAAAATTCAGAGATGTCTGGATTATGGCAGATATCACACAGACCTACACAATGCAGGCCACAGCTACTCTGCAGTCCAGTTTAACCATTACAAAGATTTCAAACCTTGGTTTGTTGCAGTTCCATTCTTGATCTTTTCCTTCAGCAATGATAGCAGATTTTGCACCTGCTCAAATATGACATCCACTCTTCTACCTCCCAATTGTGCCCAAAATGTCTTCACATCACCTGAAATGCAAATTACCATTTACAGCTCCTGAGAAGTCTAAAAACACACCTAACTCCTAGTGGACTATTCAAAGGCTCACACTCATTTCATTTGAAGGCACTTCTGAAAAAACAATCAGTACAGCATAATGCATTAAACCTCCAGAAGTCTATTCCTAAGCCTATTTCCTAATCAGGGAAATGAAACAGAAGTCAAGTGATGAACTGGAGTGGCTTCCAATGGTGCTCAATGCTCCTTCAAGCAACTTTTTAAGCAGGTCACAAAGGGAGCTGTGGAAGCCTTTCTTCAAACACCAACAAATGAGTACCACTAAAAATTAATCACTGAAACTCACGAAAGTGACACAGGAGACTATTTTCTGAATGAACTGAATATTTTACTTGACAAAAGACACTGGGATTTTTTTTTTTTTTTTTATAGCTGTAACCTCTCTTAGCTGCATAGGCCCACTATCCTGTCCCATCATTAGTTTTGGTATGTTTTGTAGGGGAAAAAATGTTCAAAATATTTTCAGATAAAAGCAGTTTGATGAATTTTGTTCAACAAGGCATATCAAATAATTAACACACCCCATATAACATTTCCCCACTAGAAATATTTATATAGAACATTTTGTTTAAAGAAATGCTTTTAAAGCTACTGGTTTAGAACATCTCCTCTTCCAAAGGTATGTACCTTTAAGATGCTAAGCCCACTCATGAAGGCTCGTGTTAAAACTTCAGCTGTGCATCTTTGTCAAGGACTGTGAAAAGGAAATATGTTTCAGTGTGTCAAAAGATGATGGCAGAAGAAAGAACAAGCTCTTTCTCGGTTAATGTTGCTCTTCTTCAATAAGCACAAAAGTAGAAGCAAACCTGCTTTGTTACTCCATTTCTAGAGGTGGAGTCCACTGTCACCACACTCGGTCTAGATTCCACTTTCAGACAGAAAATATCTGTTGGCAAATGTGCTGGGGTGACACATTTCCCAGCAATCAAGAAATACTGCATTCTTGTAAGCCTCATTAAAAAATATTCCTTCATTTTTTGACTTAGTAGAGAATGACTTCTGTTGCCCAGGGTACCAGAAGCCCAGTGATGCTATGGCAGAGTGGTTACTCTCAAAAGCACCATGACAGCAGTGAAAGAATCTTTTGTCACCACAACCCCTGCTGCTCGTGTCACCAGCAGCTAAAGGCACAATACTTAATATCAACAGGCAAGGATAAAAGTATTTTGTCTTGTGAAATAGCTTGATTTGGCACTAACTCTCAACAAAATTTAATGATCTCTTATAGCCACAGAAATTTCTTTAAACATGCAGAAAGGTTAAAGTCCAATTACAGAAAATGTCACAACAATTTTTGGAAACCTACACTACTGGTCCAAGGAATGCCACCTACCCTGTGCCAGTCCAACCCTTTTGCTGTGCATGACAGTATCACACATTTAAAATAACAAAAATGTATGTTTGACATTTGTGTTTAAAATACAATTTAAAAATACATTAAATTAAAAATATGCCTTTAGAAATTTGAGTAATAAGTTTCTCCACTGCAGATTAAAACTGTTGACCCTATTCATGATGTGTTTTCAGATATTTCCATACATTTGCTACATCTGGATAGCACTGGTGGATGGATTACTTCAGAGGATGGGTGACAGAACAGTTCCTTGTTTCTGAGTCCTCAGCTTAATAATGCATAGGCAATAGGGAAATAAAACACTCACATTAGAAATGCCTCCTCAATTCTCATGCTGGAGTGCTCCAAAACTCCAGCAGCAAAGGCATTTGTTTTGCACAGAGAAGCAAAGATTGCATTTGAAGTTGATAGTATAATTTTCAATTCAAAAAAGACAGATGTCCATACCACTAATCTCTCCAGTGCTAATGCTGCTATCACCAATCCCAGCCAGAAGGACAGGGAATGAGCTGACACCAGATACATCTACCTTGTCAGCATTCAGAACTCTCCCTCCAGCTGATGGAACAGAGTGTGCACTGGCATCTGGCTGGAGAGATTTTCTTTTCCCTTTATAGAATCCTTGTGACCTGTCTATTTTTGTGACATATCTATTTTTTCCCCAGCATTGTGCAAGGAAATGATGTTAGAGCAAGATACAAGCAGCCAAGATCAGGGCTACTAACTCCAGCTACCTGATAAACAACCTGGGTGCATGTTTCTTGTAGTCCTGCTGACAAACTTCTTACACCACAAAAGGCAAAGCTATTGTCTTCCAGTTGTAATTTTCATATCAGAAGCAGTGCCAAATATACCCTCCTTTCCTCTTTCCCTCCATAAATCCAAATTATACTACCTTCAGTGTTCTCCTCCCTGGAACTGGTAAGGTTCTCCTCTCCAAAGAAGTCACACAGCACTGCAAGAGGTGCAGAACAGACAAGTAAATAAGATGTCAGGTGAGAAATTAAAAACAGTTGTAGCTACTCAGCTTTTCAAAATTTCTACAAGTAAATACTACACTGGGCATCAGGAGGAGCACTGTGTGAGAGTAAGTTGTGTTGAAATAGTCATTCCTCTTTCAAACAGTCATCCCATGCCTTGTCAAGATCTATCTGAGGAACACTCAATCAAGCAATGTTAGGAAATTTTTTCACTTAGGTAATTTCTTACTGTCCTTAAAGCATGAAGCTGTTACAAGATGACCCAAACTTTCCAGCACATTCAGATGAGCCTACACAACCCCCCTGGCCATTAGGTCACAGTTTTCCTTTTTTTTCCTCCTAAATTGATGTGCTCAGTACAGCAGTACTATAACTAAATTAATTTATTTAGGGGAAAAAAAAGGAACACTTTCCTTAGGTAAATAAATTACTGAATCTGTTTCTTAACAAATGCAAGATAGCCCTCACAGCAAGAATACTAAGGAAAAGTAAGATGGCATTCTTGAAGATTCCAGATTTTTATCTCCATGAATCATGGAATGAAACAGGTTGCAAAAGACCTCTGAGATAATCCAGTCCAACCTATAAGCGAGTTCCAGGATGCTAACTAGACCATGGCACTGAGTGCCTCATCCAGCCTTTCCCTAAACACTTGCAGGGACAGTAACTCCACCACCTCCGTGGGAAGCCCATAATGACAGAGACAACGTAAAACATGCCTTATTTACGTTAGCTGCTTCATCTTTTCTATGCTGTAACTGAAAAAAGAAATCAACCCCAAACCTTTCCATTCATTCTGGGTACTTCATTTAGTTGAACGGGAAAATAGGTCAAGACAGTTGACTCCTAGAAATGTTTCTTATAAGACCCAAGACACGCATACATATATATATATATAGATAATATACTTTTTTTTTTAAGGCTTACTTCTTTTCTCTTCCATCCTTCGGGGATGCTGCTCGGAGAGCTGTCACCGGCGCTGGGGTGGCGCCGATCCCGGCTCAGGTCGGGGTCTCGCTGCGCTCCGCCACGGCCGCAGGGCCCGCGGAGCAGGGGCCGGGGCGCCTGGCGGGCTGGGAGGCTGGCATGGGGCGTGCCTGCGGTCAGGGGTCCGGCCCCAAGTCAATCCCGCGCCCCTCGAGGCCTCGTCCTGGTCCCCGCCGGCTGCTTCTTCTGCTTCTTCCCTCCTCTTCCTCCTCCGACGCTGCACCCGCACACCTGACCGCCAGGGGGCGCAATCCCGCCGGGGAGTGCGGGCGACTGGATGTGAGCCCCCCGGCGCGCGTGAGGAGGGCGGGGCGTCCACAGCTTTTTTCCTCTCTTCCCATTGGCTGCAGCGGCAGGAGGGGTGGCGGCATCTGCCAATGGAGGAGCAGGGAGGGCGGGGAGGGGGCGGGGCCGAACGGCGGCGGGGAGGTGGCGCAGGCGGGGCGGGGGCACAGCCGAGGGACTGGAGGTGCGTCCGCCATCTTGGAGGGGGCGGGTCGAGGGGGGCGGGCTCTCCCTGGGGCTGTGGGGGCGCCGGCGCCATCTTGGGGCCGGGAGGAGAGCGGGGCCATGGGAGGGGTGACCCCGCTGGTCTGGGCGGGCGCGTCTTGCGCTGCCGTCTCTTCATTAATGTATCGTAAATTAAAGCTTTTGGTGCGTGAACGAGTTGCGTAATTTCACTGCTGGCCTCTGCTCTTCTTCCTTGCTGGCTCAGCTGCTGCAGTATGAAGCGCTAAATTATCGCTGCCCTTTTCTGTTCGAAGTGTGAAAATAAAGTTTTATATCTCCCTTTAAAATTTTCAGGTGCGTTGCCTTTGCGAGTGTTGGTGTTGTGGCTATGTAAAGACGTTTTTCAGAGGGGCAAAAATATAATCCCACTCTTAAAAAGCAGGGAGGGCGCTTTTGTTTTTTTTTGTCACTTCTTTTTTGCCACCACTTTAAAACTATCGAAATAAACATGATATGCTTAAATAATTGCGAAAATATTTCCAGTCTTGTAGATATTGCCAATCTTGTGGCGGGGGCTAGAAATGCGATTATTCTGGGGACGGGAATGCTGTGTTTATGTGACTTGGAGCTCTTATCTGACCCAAGATCCTCCAGAAGATTTTTATGTCCAGCCTCTGCTTTGTACTTCTATAAAACCTTTTGAATGTTTACACAGACGTGCCTACATCTGTGGCTGAAGATCAGCCCATGAGAACTGCCCAGCTCCCCAGACAGGAATGAGACAACGCACAGCAACATTGCTGGCAAGAGGGTGGCTCAGCACTCCTGATGTGCTGACAAATCTCTCAATTAAAAAAAAAAAAAAAAAGTTTATCATGCTTTAAAAGAAGAGACTTCTCTCTTGTAATAGTTTATTTTAAAATTAAGCTTTTCTTGCTTTTGGAATATTCTGCATTATGAGGTGATGCTTGCAGATTAATTTCGCTTTGCTGAATTATTAATAGATGTGCTTGTGAATACTGAATGTTAGGATGCACTTGTGGCTTTACAATTGTGTACATGGAATAAACCAAATACAGAGAAGATGAAGCCCAGCGCTGGAAGAATCTGAAAGAACATGATGGCCTGCCTCAGACAAATTTTGAATTTATGAATATATTAGAAAGTACTAATAGATTTTGCTTGCTATTTGAAGCAAAAAGAATGGGAAATACGTCTTTCTTAAAACAAAATTGATGACTTAGGACAATATTAATGAGGCACTTTTGGAACATCCCTGAGTTTCCTTCATTTTGCTTTTAGCCTGGAACTGTACGATAGGCTTTCTGTAACATAGCAGCAAATTCTGCCAGTGAACCAGCAAGCTCAGTTCTTCCCAAACTTGTTAGGTGGCAGAAGCTCACAAGCGATGCTGATCTGACATCCCAGCAACCTGCCTGCAGCTCTCCTTCAGCAGCAGTGTGAGCTTCCCGGGGCTCTGCAGTCTGGACTTGGACTGACTACCTGTACCCAGAGGTGAGAGCAGCACTCCCATGTGCCTACATGTTTGCTGGCACCTTTGTCGGGGTGACAGCGAAAGGGCTGACTGTCCTGGTGATTGGTGCCGTTGACTGAGTTGCTGAATTAACCTTTCATTACATAGCTCTGGTCATATGAAGAGAGTTAAAATGAGCAATTGCATAGACAGGCAGAGTGCAAGTAGCTCTTTGGAGTGGGAGGAGGTCTTAAAAAAACTTCATCTGGTCCCAAAGGAATTAATCTAGTTCTCTCCTCCAGGTATGTTTTTTTCATCTTGAATGCAGTGGGGATTTGGATTGTTCCTCGTATGACCAGATAGACTTGGGTGAGGTAGAGACACACCAGTCCAACTCCAGCAAACAGCAAAGCAGTCAAAGCCATAGACTTTGAAAAGCCATGGGTCTTCAGGAAATGGGTTTTTTTATTCTGGTAGAGCTTTCTGTTCTTTTCTGATGGGTTTGGCTCTTTGTTTTCTTGACTCTTCTTAAAGTGTCGTCATGTCCATTAAATACTTCTGCCAGCTCCTGCTCTGTCACATCCTCCTGGTTATCCTTGGTGATTTAACTTGCTCCCTTACTCCCTTGCTCCACTCCTTGTAGTGAGTTGTCTGCACTTCATTCTTTCAAAATGCAACTTTACCATAATCTTCTCTTTTGTTACATTGATTAGTTTGTGTGGTTTATATGTAGTCTCTTGTTATTCACACGTCTATCTTCAGTAAGGTAACACAACAGAGAACAGGAAATTCTATGCAGATCACAGATCATTCCTACTTTACAAATTGATTGCCAACAAAATGGTTTTAGTGAGGCAGCCTTCAGTTTATCTTAGAAATTCTGCTGTAACACATCATTATCTATGAAGACAGAGGCTAATATTCCCTGTAGGTATGTTGCTCACTAATTGGACTCATCTCAGACTATTTACAGGCCCTCCGTATGTTTTGTTACTATGTTTTGTAATCCTTTTGCTACTGTAGATATGGTAGAAGGTTATTCAGATATTATTTTTTTTCCAGGTATTAAATGAAAGGAAGGAGAGATAATGGGTTTCGGAGAAGCCTGTAAATTAATTTTGTTCTACCTCTGGTGTAAGCATGTTTGCATTCTTGGCAACTAAAAGTCTAACAAATTGTCTCTTTGAGAAGTGGAGGTTTTAAAATCATAGGCTGTTATAGTCCTAAGGGAATCTTAAAACACAGGCAGAGACTGGCTAGGAAAAGGAAAGGAAAAATTTGTGTCACTGTTTTAACAATAGACTTCTTTCATGTGGAGGACCTAGATGTCTGTTAATTACTAACTGGCTTGAGGGTTTTGGAATCTGGCCCAATATGCTGAAACTCTTAACCATCCACTGGCTGGCATTTTCTTCAAGGTCTGCATTTGGAAACTGGTAATGCAATGGATTGCATCTTTACTGACTGTTTACGTAGTAGAGGCGTTTTCAGTTTCAGCCGTATTTCTGCCTTACAGTCTCAGTGTTCATTGCCAGCAAAGATTCCAGGCAGCTGCATGGGCACAGAAAGCAAGGACTGGTTTGGATGTTAGATAATGTCGGACCAAGATGAGCAGCATGTGTTGCCTTTGCTGTGCCACAGCCCCACCACACCGATCAAGACCTAAAACTCTGCCCTCTAATTTTGGGTGACGTGAATGAATTAACAAGATCTGAAAGCCTATGATTACAAGTGCACTTGAAAGGGCCTGAGATCTCTGGAGACCAGGCAGTAGATGTACATGATGAAAGGAATCCAAAATAAATGGATGCATAAACCCCTTTTTATCTTCATTTTTCATGTGAACACAGCAATATATTTATCTGAAATAAATTTTCACTGGTACTTTCTGAGGAAAGGCTTGTGGTTGTAAAGTATTCTGACCCTTTTGATGGCTCTTTGTGGGTTTGCCTGCAGGGTAAATTATGCACACAAACTATTTTCATTAAATAAACATATAGCAGACATTAAGCAATCTGCAGGAATTAATGAAATTATGGTGTTCCCATTCTGAAAGATGATCTGTGAGGACCCCTACAACTTCATTCTGATTTACCTTTTAACTTTTAAATTCAAGTGTGGAGGTAGCTGCCCTTGTGGTGCCAGCTGATAGAAGGATGATGGGCTGGTGCTGGTCTTTGTAGCTGCTGTGCAAAGGCCAAAGAGGCAGTGCCTGGTGTAGAATTGGACTTGAACTAATAAAAGCCATCAAAAGGAGGCATAGGACAACAACCTGAAGTCATTATTGTGTGTGGTAAAATAACCATTTTCAAATAAAACTGAAACCTGTAAGGTTTCTAATGTACTAAAGGGAATTTGACTAAAACCTCAGAAAACAGGGTAGATGCGTGTTGTATCAAGGTATACTCAACAATATAGAGCTCTTAATAAGAATATCCTGGACTAAAGAGTCCTTAGTCACAGCTTCCTGTGGGGAAATTAATTTAGTTGAAGAAAATTTGAGGTTTTTAGTTGATTTTTTTTCCTTATCCAGTTCAATTTGCTGCATCAGCACATGGTTTGGCTTAACTTTGTAGAGTTGTGGAACCACCAGTAAGGTGTGAAGAACAGTAGGAGCCAGAATGGCAGGGAGTATTGTCCTATTAATATTTTTTTCATTTGGGTTTGTTTATAAGTGTTTTGAAGGGTCAGGGAAGCCAAATCCCCTGAACGCTTAAAATTGTCACTGTCAAAGAAAGAAACAGTCCAAACAATCCAGATGTCCTTGTGCTTCTTGGACTCCCCTGCTGCTTTGTGGCATTACTTGGGACTGTTTGGGGTTTAAAGAAAAAGAGAAAAAAAAAGAAAAACCCGAACAAAAAAACCCCCCAAAAAACCAAAACCCAACCAAACAAACCTAAATAAAACCCCCCCAAACAAACAAAACCAAAAACAAAACCCAAAACAAAAAACCCAAACAAAAAACAAAAAAACACCAAACACCAATCAAACAAAATACCAACCAAACAAAAAAACCCAAACAAAAATGAACAATCAAACAAAAACCTACAAAAACTTATTTGGCTCAGCTATATTTATCTGAATAACTTTTCCATCTAATTTGCTGTACAACCACTCGGTATTTGTGCTTTTCTCAGGGACTTGGAGATAGCCTGGGTGCAAAATGAGCATCTGGAAATCAATGGGTTGCTTTCTGATTTTATTATTGCTGTCATTTATCTTAGTTTAAAGTGTTTGAGCCAACTACTTCTATAGTATGAGCAAAGTTGTGGTATGGGCAGAATACTTACCAAATCTAGGTTATTTTAGATGGTTTTATCACACAGCAGAGCCTGGACCTCTCTGTGTTCTCAGTTGTGCTGGATCAAAATGCCCTCCTGCCTTTTTACAAAGAGTGAACACAAATGGGTTTCTCTCATGAGTGCTTGCCTTTAACTTTGTTATTTCCTTTTTTCCCTGTAAAAATTTTTGAATTACCAACGAAGCTGTGTTGAAAATATGTTTGACATTATTTCACTAAGTGAACTATGGGCCCAAATCTTTGTAATCCTTTCTTCTTCTTAAAAAAAAAAACAAAAAAACCCCCCCAAAAAAAAACAAAAAAAAAAAACCAAAACAAGCCCTTTTTCTTAAGAAATGTTACTCAAGTGACTCCAGTGTATGAATTTGGCATGCCTCTCACAGAAGTGGCAATATATATGCTATTTGTTACAAAGCAATCACAATTCAGATTACATTCAGGCTGGCATTTAAAAAACAGCTTTAATAAGGTTAAATGCTTCTAGACACGTAAATTTAATGTGCATTAAAAAAAAAAAGTCCACCAAACACTGCTGTTTGTCGTAGAGAAGTGTGTGGAATTGGTTTCTGTCAAGTTTGTGATGAACCAGTTCCTTGAGAAGTTGGTTGGTAGCATAATTTGCCTTCACTTAAAGTGAAGGATCATTTTTAAGAATGAAATGATTTTGTTGACAAATTTGTAGTAAGCTGTTACAACCCTTGCATTAACAGATCAAGATGTGTAGTTGGAACCTGGGTGTAGAAATCAGCAAAAAGGGACAGGATTTTTCTTTTAAACTGTTCTTGGTGCCACATATTGTAGAAATATCTTAAAATTGCACATACACACAGCCCCCCAGGAAAATGTTCATGATTGGATGGATTTTTTTTCCTTTTGTTATTTTAATATTGTCCATATTATAGAGGTAGTTCCAAAAATTTCACACAATTTATGTTTTGTAAGTGCCCCATACTTCTTCTCACTTCTCCAATAGTTGTACTTTCAGGGAAGGTGAGAGGGATTTGTTTTTTTTTCTGGCTGTTAAATTTGCATGGTGCCCTGCAGGCTGAGGCACCTCCCTCTGCAGTCATGTCTTTCCTAGAACTGATGCAAGGGAGGTGATTGCAGTAAGGGCTAGAATTCTCATTTTGACAGCAGTGAGCAACTTGATAAATTGTGAAACATTTTAAATTTAAATTTATTTTACAGCATGAGTTAAAAACACCCATTCTGATATCATAGTAATGTTTGTACCTTGTTTTTTCCTGCTGCAAGAGTCAATAATTAAGATGGAAGAAAGTACTGTTGCATAACTGAATGTTGAAACGTGGGGACAGTTGTGTGACAGCCATCAGATCTTTGGGTGGTCTTTCTTAAAGATCCTGTGTCAATGAAGCACAAAGGCACTCATACAAATTTATACATACAAATTTATTGCAGCAAAAATACAGTTTGTTTGCTCTTAGGTTTGGGAGCAAAGTTGTATGCAGCTTTTTAAGTCAAGGCACTGGAGACTGCTGAATATGGAGAGATTAATATTATGTGGGAAGGGTTCACTTCCGGCAGCTGTAGTGTCCTGAGCATTCAGCTCTTTGTTTTGCCTGTTTTCATATGTCAGCAGGGAGGCATGGCTGTATCAGCTTTCCCACTTCAAGTGTACCTTTTATGTGTGCACTCTCACTTTCTGCAGTTCACTGGCAGTCAGACAGCTCTCTTGCACTTCTTCAGGTAATTATTTTGGACTACCAGTTCATGGTGGTCATTCACTGCCTGTTACTTTTGGCTACAAGAGAAGCTGTCTGCAGTGTATCATTTGTTTGTTGTAAGAAGTAAACACCAAATTGAATCTTACCGAGTGTATGCTGGTTGTAGTCTTCTGTTAGGGCAAATATTCTGTATATCATATAATTCCTGGGAAAAGTATGGGGGGACTGGGGGTAGGGGTATTTTTTTTTTTTTTAATAAATTAGTTTAAGTAAGTGAGCCAAATAAGGCTGAACCTTCTAAATAAAAGCTTATTAGTTAGAGATTCTGTTGACCATTGGTCCTACTTCTTATCTGCTGACCATTAGTAGGTCTTGTCTTTTACATTACAATCCATGTTAAGGTCTGTAGCTCCTTGCAACATCTGTACTGCTCTGTTTGCAAGGATCACACACAGCCCTGGGAAAAATATGGAAGTAAAAGAAAGTGCTTTAGGTTGAAGGCAGTTTAAATGAAGACAGGTTTGAATGTACTCTGAGGTCAAGCTGGCTTGGTGGTCTTCAGGTTGTGTGTTGTTTGGAAAAGTTTTTCTCTTCAAGAAAGCAACATTAATGTGAGGAGGTGCACTCCCCTACAATTCTTCTGCGTGCCACCCTTTTGTCAGGGAAGGAGAGATGCTAGCAGAGGATTTGCTGAGATATCCTTATGCTATTCTGGTTTCTTGGCAGCAGTTAAGTGCTAGTTAAAAATGCACAGAGATGTTATCCATTGTTTTTCCTGTCTTGCTGAGCTCCCTCCACGCTGTAAAGTGTGTCCTCACCAGGGTTCCTAAGGTCTCAGCACAGGTCATCAGGCCATGGGAGAAGACTGCTGCAAAAACTTGAGGGACTCCGCAAATCTCCTCTGTGGGATGTGATGTACTGCTACATCACTGATACACTTCAAGCCCTGCCTACAAAAGTGTCTCCCAAAGCTGGGGAGCAGCTGAGGATGTGGGAACACTTGGCTGTCTGGAATAGATACAAATGCAAAAGGAGCGTTTCAGCAAAGGGAGAGTCACGTCTTGATTTAGAAATGGTTCTGGGGCAGCAGCCTATATATATATATATATATATATATATATATATATATATATATATGAATAAGTACAAGTAAATTTTATAACGATGATTACAGAAAACTCACTGGATTTTCTTTAGGATTTAAGGCTAATAAGAAGTTTAAAAATACCAGGAGCAAAAAAAACCCCAACAAAACAGTGACATTTGTCTGATAGCTGTGCTAAAGTTGTCAACAATGATGCAGTAAATACAGAACTGTTCTGTATTTCTGTAGTGAGAACCAAGATGACTAATACAAATAATCACATAACTGTGAACAGATCCATCATATTCCAGCAGTAAATAAAGACTGAAAGAACACTTTTGAAAAATCATGGAGACTGAGAATTTTTTTTTTCATGTCTAATGTAAAACTCTAAAATTTTAAGGATTGTCATGAAGCAAAATATTCAACATGATTAACAGAAAATGTATTATAAAATGTCTCATATTTCTGTTGGATTATGAGTTTGAAGTATTCTGGCTAAGAAACTCAATCTTGAAAATATTACTGTCAATAAGAATATTTAAACTGATATATAATTTTTTGGCTTTCAATCATTGGATGTTTGTTTACAAAAAAAAAAAATCCCCAAATGAATGCACAGTTGAAAGAAAATGCACAATCCTTTCTGACAGTTTTATCTAGGCCATGCAGAGGAGAAAGATGACAAATGATGGCATAGCCTCATGTGTTTGAATCAAAGAGCATGTTGGCTGACTCTTTTGAAAGATGGGCTCAAAGCTTTGTGAAGTTAATAACCATGGAAAGAGGCTGGATATGCCTTAAAAGAAGAGGAACAGTATCTGGAAATTCTTCAAGGTGTCATAACTCATGGGCAACAGTGGCCAAGTCATACCCTGTAGATAAGTGGTAGCCAAGAGCTGACAAGAGTTGAATAAACTGAATGCAGAGTGGGAGATTTCTTTTGCAGTATGAATGATCTCACTCCTGTAGTACAATCAGGTTTGGTGGGTTATCTTCAAGACATTTTTAAACTGAAGTCAGTGCTGGTTATAGGTGTTGGAAAAATGTATCTGTGCACTTATTGTAGGTGGTGATGAAGGAGTAAATTCTGAGTTTCTTGAAGCGATTTGATCAGATACCTATGCGTGAATAAAATGGAGAGCCTTCAAAGAGCACGTTTGCAAACACAGGAATCACCATGTCAAGGAGCAGAAAGTAAAACAGAATATGAATTTGCAGGAAAGGAAAAAAACCCCAAAACACTGAAAGTGGTAACCAATTAACTCTTGCACTATATTATTAATGGAATTCACAGATTCTCTGGCACTTGAAATTAGTGTGAAGATACAAAATCTTTTTAAAAGCTGCTCTTGTTCAAGAAGCTGTTAAGTTCCAGGAACCAGAGTAAATCTTTGAATTTTTAAAAGTCCTTTTCTGGTAGTAAAACATTCTTTGTTTTGAAAAGAACAAAAATATCTATTTCAATCTTATTTTAAATCCAAAAAAGGTCTTATTTCCTAACTGTAGGAATCATATAGAACCTGTCCTTAGTTTTGAAAGAATAGCCAGTCTGTATAAACTGTCACAGAATCATACTACTTGTTACTTTTGAACTTCTCTGTCATCTGTTTTTAGGGATTTTTTTTTTTTTTTTAATGAAAAACCATAAAAATAGGTAATGTGGTTGTTGGGTTAAATGACAAGGTATCAAATAGCTTATGTTCACATCTTTGGTTACCTGGCTGCTATGCAGCTCTCTGGATACAGGCCTTTGTGTGCTGAAATGTTTCAATGGAAGTTCTTATGCTTGTGAAAGTAATTTCATCCCATGATGACAGCTAGGAGAGTCTGTCTTGCTGTGGTCATGGAAAATTGTACTGATACAACTCTTGCTGGGTGACCTTCTCACGGGATTCCGCCTGCTCCCAGAAAACAAGCCATTTCTGTTCAGTGATGCCTGGGTGGAAACTCCAAAATTTGCAGCAGTGCCAGACGTAATTTTGTGTCTTATTAGCACTGCAGTTCTGAAAGAAACAGTTTTGAGACTTTTCCCTCTGAATTCTGCTATTGGGCCTACAGTTCTCATAAATTCAAGGGGCTGCATGCATTTATATTAGAAAATATGTTTTGGAGGTGATCACGCTCAGATAGCATCTAGCTAAAATATTATTTGTTTGCAAAGAAAGTAGATAACGTCTCATGTCTGGGCTGATACAGCTTGAGACTATTTTTTTATTTGAGAAGTGTATACCTTACTTGTTTTCAATGTTAAATATGACTTTTATAAGTGGACAGTAGCCATCTTTTGCCCTTCGGAGGTGTAGATTTTGGTGGCAGATAAAGTTATTTTGTTAATGCACACTGCAAAAAGACACACAGAGAAGAAAATTATCAGTTGCTTCCATGGAAAGGGAACAGGCGTGTGAGTGACCATTGGCATGAAAAAAATGATTTCCAAAACTGTTTTCAGAAGGTGTGACAAAGTTTTTGAGTATGGATCTGTGTGCTGTGTGATATTGAAACTGTCAGATTTCATTAGATGTCTCAAGGAATGATGTTTGCCAAAAAGATTTCCGTGAGTATGTTTGACTTGTTACAACTTATATATCTAGAGCTTGCCATTTATGTCATGTGGAGAGTGGTTTTCTTCCAGGTATCCAGAGCCTTTCAGGGATTTCCACCGTTGGGGCTACACAGAAATGAAATTGAATCAAAGCACACCCAGGTGCCAGAGCTGCTTTCCCTCCAAAACAGAAATTGTCCTGAAGACGAACACACTGCTCATGCTGGACCTTGTTCAGGACAGTCTTGGCTAAAAAATGCCAGGCTGCAGCATGCCTGCTGCCATTTAAGGACTTCAAGGCATGACCCTGGTTTATTAATTAAAACAAAAGGAACTCGGCCCTTAATTGGACACTTTGTAGTGTCAGACACAGTATGTGTCTGACATAATAATCCATTTGTAATGTCAGTTGTTAGGCAACATGGATGGGGAGAACAGAAGATTTCTTTTTAGTAGTGTGGGAATGTGCATGGATAGGTTTTCCCCACTGGGGAGTAACAGTATTGGGCTTCCAAGACTACCCTACAGGTTAATTTGCTCGATATAGTCAACTTTTGGCCAGAATGGGCTACAGAGGTCTTTAGGAAGGCACTGGAGCTCCTTCCTGGGACCAGAAAAATATGTTACTAAAATCTGAGATAGGGGCTTTGTGACAACAGGGACTGTTCACTACCTAACAGGAAGATAACATTAAAGTCCTGGTAAAATACTTACTGTGGGACAGAAAAGTGCAAGCACCCTGTGTTTCATGGACTGGCCATGTATCTGTCACACGAAGGCAAATAGGTTTGCTGTCTGACAAGTGATGAATATACTTAATTGTTTGTCAGGAGGAATGACTTTGGGGTTCATGTGAAGACAAACTCTCCTTGTGCAACTTAAGCTGATGAGTTCTCAAGGTTCCCTATCCTTTTCCAGTGTGTTAAACTAATGTCATTGCAGGATGAAACTGGTAAAGAGTAAAATATGAGAAGTTGTGGGTTCTCTTCCCCCAGGGGAGCAGTGTTGGCCACCAGAGATTTTCTTGTGTGATTTCAGGCAAGTCTGTTTAGGGCAACGCTTGCTTTAGTGTAACAGCCATTTTTCAAGAATTATGGTAATGCTTGGGTTTCATTATTTGTCACTGAGAAAAAAACTGTAGTTCTTCATCTGAAAGCAGCAGCTTAGACTTTTAGCCTAATATTCTGGTTTTGTTTCAACTGTTCTGCTTTAGTAGGATTCCTAACCTGCATGAGAAAAAAACTCAGAAGTTTGTTGTGTCTGTGGGCATGGTCTCTGGAGAGACCATCACACAAACTGCACTACTGTTTTCCCAGTCTGCTGAAAAAGGACACAAGTAAGCTGAGTACTGCCTGCTGTGTTTGTTTGAGTTTCATCACTGTAGTGTCAAAGCACCTTATGGTTTTGAATGCATAAATTTTCCAGTGGGGAGGCTAAGTGGCTTTTCCAAGATCCCATATTGTGACATAAGTAGGAACTGACTCTCCTTAGGTCTGAACTCATCTTCCTCAAGGGTGTAACACCATGCCTCTCTAAGGGAACTTTCTGGTAGTACTTGTTCCCTTGTCTAGGGGTGGCCACCTAAAAAATACAATGGTTCTGCAGGTAAATCCTGGTTTTGCTGCCCTGAAGAAGGAACTAACTGGAATGCAATAAATGGATGCTGGAGCTTGTCTTGTTTGGTCCCTCATTTACAGGAAATGGCAGTTTCTGAGCTGACTTGGCTGCTCAGTCTTGACAGCCAGAAGCAATCCTGAGCAATCTGTTGTGTCTGAGTATTGCTGAAGTGATTTAAGAGTCCCCCTAGGAGGGGAATAGTGCTCATTTGGGATCTTTAGAGTGAAAGATGTGTAACTATTCATCACAGTGATTTTGGATGATGCTTGAGGAAACCTCAAAGGTGCTAACTGCCAGAAGCAGAAGAGTAGAGTAGTCCTTTCTCTGGTATATGTTTCTTTTTCTACTTTGCTCTTCGTGTCAACCCCTATTAGAGACAGGATTTAATGGATCTTTGTCTGGTCCAGAATGACAATTCCTATCTCCTGATTTTCTTTAACAGTACATTTTACAGTGCACACCTTCGGGTGTTTGTTTGGTGCCACCTCAGTTTCCTCATACTAAATTGGGTGTTACAGTCAGTGCCTCACAGGAGCATTTAATTTGTGTTTTAAATTTAACTTAATTTTGTTTGTCTGCAAGTCATCTTGAAAGCATCTGATGAAGCTTCTGTAGTAGTAGTCAGTAGAGGAAAAGTCAGTAGAGGAAAAGTCTTAAATTGCAAACTGCCTTCCAGCTTGTCAGATTCAGCCACACAAGAAATTATAGGCATCAAGAAATTATAGGCATCAAAGGGCCCAAATGTTGATCTGCCCAACATTTTCACTGCATATCACCATTGCTGAGGTGAATATGCACCAATGCAGCTTTCAAGGAATGTTAGGAAGTTTAAAGCTCTGCTTAGGGGTGCTCTATTGTCTTTGACCAGCAAGAAACCTATAATAAGAACATCTATAGGGTTTTTTTGCATTAGTGAGCCTGGTGGAAGGGGATGTCTTAACCTGCAGTACCCTGTGCTGTCTAACATTAAGAAAAGTGCTTGGTGAAGTAATGTGGAGACAAGTAACTAAATTCAGTACTTTCAAGAAGACTAAACACTATTAATATTGTTTGACTGTTTTGGAAATGGGAGATCACAGATAAATGCTTTTATACACTTAAAAGAATTTTTCAATTCCATGAAGAAAAGTGGTTTTTTTTTAGTGTTCTGCAATAGAAATTGCAAGATTGGCACACATGTGATGAGTGGTTTTAGGTCTTCAGCAAAGCTCTTTGTTGCACCTCTTGAAATGATCTTTCATCTTTCCATTTTTAATTCTGTGAATGGACCTTAAAGAAACAAACAAGCATGGCCACTAAGGTGATTGACTGTACAGAACAGGGATAGAAGCAGTTTGGAGAGGTGAAAGCTTTAATTATTTTAAAAATACCTGCTGGCTCTTCAGGCAGTCACTGATATGGGGGTGCTAGTTTCTGTTTGCATGAGTCTGCAGGTAAAAAGCATGATGTTGTCATGAATTTACTGTTCCTCCACTCATAAAAGTGGGAGTGCAGGTATGGTTCTTATTTGTGTTTTGTGTTGGGACACAGTAGATAAGGGGCACAATTAACATTTTATAAGTGACTTTAGGGCAGACATAAAATTTTAATATGTTATATTTTTCAGCTGTTGGGCTGTAGTAACCTTCTGTTTAGACACAATTCACTAGGGAGTGGGAATGCTCAAGGACAGGGATTAATTTTAATTGACTTTCTATAATGATGGAGCTGGATGCCTTTAAAATGAGTAAACTTTTAAATACACTGGCCTGTACATAAAGTATTAATACATAAAACTTTCTGGTAGAAAGGCAAACGTCAGTGCTTGGTTTCTGGAGTGATTGTACACATGTATAACACATTCAGTAAAAACTCATGAACAGTTTATAAGAGCTATTGCAGATCTTAAAACCCCCCAGACCCCAACTAAACCAAACATCATATTAGCAACTGTATTTGCATTAAATAAATCAGGAAGGAAAAAACTGTATGTACTTAAAAGCGCTAGAGGGAGCTAGGAGGAAGAAAAGGGGAAAATAATTGTTGAAGACATGTCTGCATTTTTAGAAGTAGCTTATATAAAGCATCCATTTAAATCCTTCCAGTCACTTCAGCTAAAATGCAGCTACAGGTAAGTCACTGCATCTTGCAGCTCTCTGTTTTCAACACTTCACTGAAGAAATTTCAATGTTCTAGTCCCCAGAGAGGCCAGAAGCTTTCCTGCTTTTTACATGGCTATAGGGAAAACCACCTGCCTCCATAGACTGTACCCCTTTTTTTTGCCTTAGTTTGTATTTGGGTGAGCAGCCAAATAATAATTTGCCTTTTGGTGCTGGGAGCTGTTTTGGGAGAACTGATATACAGGCTCAGTTCCAAGCTTGTCTCCCTCTAAGATTACATGGAGAGGAAGTGTGTGTTGTATGTCTGAGGGATCTACTCGATGAAGAAGAATTTATTTCCATTAATCTGAAGTTGCTCTTGCAGGGATCTGACGAAATTGAGTATCTGTGAACTCGCAGAATAACACAGAAGTACGAAATTACTGCAAACCATCTTAGTTTATAGGTTTTAGAAGTGTTGTTGGAACTTTTTATATTGCTCTGCAGTAAAGTCACATGCTTTGAGTTAAAGTGTAACAGCTTTACGATGTAGATTATATAAATTACTTGGTTTTAGTTTCCCTCCACTCCAATAAACTGCCAAAATGTTGATATCTTGGAATTTGTAAGAATAGCATGAAATCCTAGGGGTTGTTCTTTAGTTTTCAGGTTTTGGAGGGTGGGGGAATCTTTTTAGTATGCTAAAGATTCTCTTCTTAATATTCAGCATTGCACAACTAAACCTGTTGCTGTGGACAACTGAATTTTGATGGCCTGGGGCATTGAGCAATTTGGGGGGAAGGAAGGATGTTGTTGTTGTTATTATTATTAGAGACTGCTTAGGGCTTTGGAATGCTGGAAGTAATCTCAGAGGAGGTAGACAGACTGGAAGTGGATGATTAAATAAGCAGAATTAATATATATGCCGGGTGTTTATCGTCTGCTGCTGAAATTTATTGCAATTTCACTCATTGTTGAAGTTCCCTAATTTCTCTTTTCCATATTAGAAAATAAATGGAAAGAGCAGGAAAAATCAACCGAGGTTTTCTTCCTTTGGTCTTTATTAGATGGAATGATTTTAAGTTACAAAAACAAGGACAACATTTCTCAAAAGTACTTTAACCATGCCTTAGTCCGAGGACTCTGCTGTCTTTAAAGGAAACAAATATAATTAAATTTAAATATGTGGAAGCTGGAGTACTTTAGTGGTGCAGAGATTTTTTTTTCCATATATTTTGAGACTGTAAGGATTTTTTGTCTATTTATAATTACATCATTCTAGATTCTAGATGGCTACAAATTAAGAATTGAAGAAAACATTTTTTGGAACTATTTAATAACCTCTTGACAACAAAAACCCCCCAACAAACAGATAAGAGTACCAAGTAATTATGGCTTAATTCCTATTGAATGGTTTAGGGCCTTTTCCTGTCATCTGAGAATTAACTCTACTTAAGATAAAACAGAGTATTGGAATAGCAGAGAATCTTTTTTTTCCTCTGCCCCTTTAGCTACCTTGTTTTGCAGTTTCTTCTGCTGCAATGCAGGGATGGAGGCAGGTGGGTTTCTTGCTCTCCTGCTGTGTATAGGGTTCCTATTAAAGCCCTAAAATATTTCCTCAGGTAGAAGATGGGCAAAGTTGAACTGTAGTTGAGTGCAAATTCAAATTATTGATCTGAGTCAGGAAAACAGGCATCTTTAGCCTGAAACAGAGGATAGTTACTTTGTAGATAAATTTCCTATATTTCCAAAGAGCCAGGATACTCAGAATGGTCTGTGAATACTTTATGGAGCACAGTGATACACAAATCATCCCCACTGGGACCCCTTATGTGCAGCCAAAAGAGCTTTTTTGTGATACTTCAATCTTTTTTTGTGATAGTTTGATTTTAGGGTAACACCTATCACCGTTGAACTCCATGGTACAACAACAAGCTGGGGTTTTACCTGTTGAAGTGATGGTGGATTTACAATAGAAAAGATACAGTTTCTCTTGGAACAGGTGGGGGGAAAAGGTTTTTCTCATAAAAACATGCAGTAGAAGCAGTGATGTACTTCAGTTCTTGTGTTGCCTTAGGAAAAGCCAGTACCTTCAGAAGCAGCCCAAGGGCAGTGTGTTTATCATTTGACTTTCACTGTTTACCCAAGGGCCTAGCTATCTGATAAAAAAGAAAGGGCCAATACCAGAGTGGGTGTAAGGTATCACAAGGCCCAGCACCCCTTCCCTCTCCCCTCCCAGCTGGGACAGAGCAGGGCACCCATGAAAAGATGCCCAGTGCCAGTTTTTCTCCCCAAGTCCCTCATGCCACTACACTTCTGTGCAGACTGTTTATGTGCCTCCTAAGCTTCGTGGAGAAGGAGGCTGCCTTGAAGGGTGGCTCATCTTGTTCAGGGTTTGGTGTCCAGTGTCCTTTGCTGAGTTCTCTGTGAAGGTGGCCTGGAGAGGAAACCTGGTCAGTGGTGGCTAATGTGAAGCCTTTAATTCGGTGCTGGAAGAATATTTCACAAGGGGTTTGGAGCAGACTTTGCCACTTGGGGTCACTTGTTGCTGTGCTTTCTGGTGCAGTGGGAGCAGCACTAATTAATGCCTGTTCCCAGTGCTGTTCAGGGCAGTCCAAAAACACAGGGCTGCAGTTTCTTCATGATCTGTTAGGTAAACTGTGAGCAGAAATGGTGACATGCTTTACAGATATGTTGAGAGTACAAATCTGCTGATCTAAGGTGGGCTTGGTACATCCTGTGCAAAGGCAGGAGCAAATGCAGGGTGGTTAAGGGAGCAGGGATGGCTCCTGCCTCTCTGAGCCTGGGAGGGACTGGCAAGTGGCTCTTCAAAGCGAGGGTTTGGGATACTCCTGTGTGTTTCAGTTCAGAGCTGTCACTGTAAGCAAAAAAAGGGGTCTGTTTCATCTGTATTCCTCAGAAATGAGGTTTCTCATGCATTTTTGGCTGCCTTTAATGTAGGGCTGTGAATAGCCACTGCATGTGAACCTTAAATCAAGATCTGATGCAACTGTAGCGCTGCTAACTCCCCAAGCAAATGTAGCATGCCAAATTATTTTTAATAATGTAGGACTTTGGCTAGGCTATGCCCTGAGGAAGAAGTGATGGGAGGTAAAGTTTTCCCCCCAAGCTGGAGAGCTTGGCAGAAAGACATGCTGGGCATACATCCCTGCTGGGACTCGGCCAAGATCCAGATGAGGATACATTTTAAATACCACCTTGTAGTGCCCATAGTAAGGCATCCTTCCTTCCCTGCTCTCGACAGCTGGGGGCAGAGGGGACAGCCCTTGCCATTTCCTTTGGGAATGTGTGGCACTTGCCTAACTATAGTTGCCGAGAGAGAAAAGTGAAGCACTAAAATTTCCTTTAAATACATTTTGCTGTGTTTGTATGCTTGATAATAGTTGGTACTACTTGTCTCAGAATGCTTTATGATGTTTTCCCCATCACATTAGCCTTTGAATAAATACTTTGGGCTAATGTTTTTCTTAGGATTTAAATTTTGCTCAGACTGTACTGCAGGTCGGGGGGTTTTTATGCCCTCAAGTGTTATTGTGGAAGACTATATGGATCTTTGTGTAATCATATATAGTCAGGCAGGAAGCAGCTTAACTTCAGCTTTTCTGGACAGGACTTTGCTGAAAGACGTGGTGCATGAGCATGTTGATTTTATTATTATCTTATAACAACAACCCGCTGTCGGGCTCCCTTATTTGCATTCCTAGCAGGACGGCAAGGTGAATAATTTAATTCCAGCAGCCTACGCCACGTGATGGTGCGAGGACCCGTCAGCGATGCCTCCCCCTGCACCGACAGACTTTGGAGAGGAATGGAAACTTACAGAAGTGATGCGAAATTGTCGCATGTCCTCTCTTAACCCTGGGGAAATCTCTCGGCGGAGTGATCACTTCATCCTTTGCTTTTCCACGTGTTCCTCTGACGTGGAGTTTGGGGGGTGTGTGTGTGAGCCTGTGAGCAAGACGAGTGAGGGAGTGGGAAGCGGGGAGGGCAAGTGGGGGAAAGACGCACACCCAGGCACAGAGCTCGTCGGAGCAGGAACAGCGCGGAGCCGGGAGTGCAGCCGCAGGCAGCGGGGAGTGGAAATTTACAGCTGCTTGTGAGCGCCTGTGCATGTCCAAGTGATCCTTTCTGCTCACGCTTTTCCAGAGGCTGGCGGTCGCTCGGCAGGAGAAGAGCGGGAGGCCGAATCGCGGGACCCCTGGTCTTTGCCACTCGTCGGTGATCGGCGCGGGGGGAATTAAGCGGAATTAAATGGAAGATCACTGAAGGCGGCTGCTGGCGGCGCGGGCAGCGGGCAGGCGGCAGAGCTGTCTTCAGCACCTGGCCATGGGGCTGCGCCGGGCTGCCTAGGAGCCCCCACCTTCCCACTCACAGTAAGTGTCAGCCGAGGTGATGTCCTCCGAGTGACGGAAAGTTGAGTGATTTAATGAAACTTTCCCTTTTTTTCCGGTTAGCACCAGCCTTTTAGGTAAGAAACCGCTTGCCTGCTTCTTCTCGATAGTTACGCTGGTAGCTTTTTATAGCTTTGTAAACTGTGTTACCAGGAGTGGCTTTTTAATGCAGGCAACCCTAAACAATACTCCTCCTGTTACATAAGGCGCTGGCTCTGCGACCAAGCACTCCGTGTCCATGGAATATCTCTGGAAATGGCTTTATTTACAGTGTGGTTTCCAAAAATAAAATATCTGCAATATATCATTTCTCCTGCTCCTCTCCGCGGGCTGCCTGCAGCTGCGGACTGGCTCTTGAGATGCAGAGGAATGAGAGCGTGGCCACTTGCATAAGGCAGAGGGGGAAGGAGATGAGGGGAAGACGAGCGTGCGTGTGAAGTGCCACAAGGAACAGTATGTAAATGTCGGTGTGTAAATGACCCAGCTCCTCGTTTGCAGCCCATCGGTCTCGTCCACTTGAAATGCTGATTCTGTGCCGTGGGCGATTCATGAAGTCTTTATCAGGCAAAACTTTAATGGAGCTTAAGGGAAGTTGGGTTTCTTCTTAAAAGCAAAGGCCCTTTCTTGGGCTAATATAGTGAGTAAAGTGAAATTACTGATGTAGGAAATTATTTTAATCCATTACAAAGCTACTGAAAGTAACATAGCAGACTTGCTATGAACTTGATCAAGTGAATGGTGTAGAGAGGTAAGTTTAGTAATGTTGGACCAAATGCCAAAATAGTATCCATGTTCCTCACTAATAGATTTAGAGGAAGTCCTATTCCCTCTTGGCGCTGCCTGTGTTATTTAAATTATGTTACCAGTTTCCATTATTTCTACAGTTACTGTTCCTAGTGGAAATGGATATTTAACTTGGTTTCCCTTTTACCTAAGTAAATGAAAAGCTGTTAAGGGCCCTTCTGTTAGAATTGTGTGTCCTTCAGAAACATTAGTTAAGAAAGCTCTTTCTGCATTACTGAGTTTGTGGGAGTTTTGCTATGGACGATGGTTGGGCATGGAATTGAATTCTTAATCTTTTAGGTTTTAAAGATCTCTGTGGTAGCAAATGCAATTTTGGATTCCAAATATTCTTGACTCATCAATCCTGCATATTTGGTGGCTGTAAAACCTCTGGTTTTGTATACTTCTAGTTTTATTGAACATGAAGTAATAACCTACCACTTCCAGACAGTTCATTAGCATGATTGGGAGAGCCTATGTTGTCCTGTGGTACAGATAAATGATGCTGATTTGAGCATGGTGCCACAGGATGCCACTTCTTCATGGGTGAGAATCTGAATGTTACCTGGCATTGCAGCGTGCAAATGCTATTTTGTAATAAACTAATTAATAAACTAAATAATAAACTTAATAAACATAAACATAAACATAAACATAATAATAATAATAATAGGTGTGAAAACACAGGACTTCCAATAGAAGGACACAAGATAGTGAAGTCAAACACCTACAATGCCCTTAACTTCAGTTCTGTTCTCTGTACCCTACTCATGATAGATTTAGATTAGATATTAAAAAGAAATTTTTATGGTGAGTGTGGTGAGACTGGCACAGGATGCCCAGAGAAGTTGTGCATGCCCCGTCCCTGGCAGTGTTCAAGGCTTGGTTGGATGGGGCTCTGTGCAACCTGGTCTAGTAGAAGGTGTCCCTGCCCATGTCAGGGGGCTGGAACTAGGTGACTTCTATGGTTCCTTACAACCAAACTGTTCTATGATTAGTATTTTTTTTTATTACCACACGTATATACCCCCTTTATGATCATCACTGCCTCATTCTGGGTTTGGTTGGTGAATATCTGAGGTGTATAGCATCTGCTCCAGCAGTCTCTGTACCCTCCTTCCATTCCCTTTCCCTCTTGTTCTGGTACAGCTGTAGACTGTATCTGGGCAGAACTGGGCTGGAAACCTGTGTGATCCTTTTTATTTTCCCCAGCAGGCTATTTTTTGTTAACCTGGGTCACTTCCCTGACCTGGCTCACCATGTGGCCCTGCAACAGCTGAATGGCTCCCACAGAGGCTGTAGGGATGTGAATACATGTGAAGCAGGGTATCACTATCTATCAAAATAAATTACCTCAGTGACCAGATTGCTTTTTGGTGTTTCATTTTATCCCCTGTGTTTGCTGAAAGACTATACATTTTTTGTTGTTGGGATTTTTTTGTTGTTTTTTTACTGAAGTGTCATTCAAGCTCTCAATTGAAAAGAGTTAATAATTTCTTTAGGGCTTCCACAGAGCTACACCACAGCGCTTGAGTGGAGCATCACCATGAGTGCCTTCAGTTTCATAACAGTATTGAACAACTGTGTAATATTATTATTATTTTTCTGTAACCTGATCAGATTAATGGCAATGTTACCTACTTTTCCATGTCTGATCTTCAGGATGCTTGCCATCTACCAAAAAACGTGACATTTGTGGTGGTGGTAGGCATTACTGTCATGTTTTGTGTGTTCAGGTGAAGTTTCAGCTAATATCCATCTTCATTTCAAGTAATGCAACAATTAGCCAACATCAAAGCTTGTGATAAGTATATTCTTGAGTTTTTGGAAAAATTAAGTTGCCAATCAGAGATGGCATTCATTCACTCTAACCATAAAACTGTCCCATCTTCTGCTAGTCTTCTATCTTATTTGCAGTATACCTTCCAAAATCTGCAACTCATTGAGAATTTGCAGCGAAGTTGCTTGTTCCATAGCCTGGATTCCTTCTGTGTATCAAATAAAATGTGGGTTGTGTGAGGGGACTGCACTGGGGAGGGCGAAAGGACAAACTGGGCTTCTCTGGTGCTCATCACACATGGGGAGCTTCCATCTCCTGGTTTGAGTACATTGCTCTGGCATTGCAAGAACTTTCCCAAATATGGCAGGAAGGAGAAATGAGGATCTCTTCCATTATGAGGAGACTGAATTAGAGAAAATGATGAAGAAAGTGTTCTAACTCAGGACCCAAATATGTGGGTCGTAGGCACACTGTGGAGAAAGGGAAACAAAAGGTTTTATTTCCATTCCAGAAACTCTCAAACAATATGAGCTACTAAAATGCTTTGATTCTGGTCAATAACTTGATGAAGGTTGGGAGCTGAGTCAAGTCCGATACTCCATGGGGAGGAAAATTTTTTTTGGTTATTTGTTTTTGAAGAGCAAATGTTTTTTCCAGAGGAGCATATGCGAAGAGGGCATGGAAGGGCTCATGTGCTCTCTTCCATTCTTGCTTTCGTGGGCAGGAAAAAGCCTTTGTTACTGAACTGCTTTAATGAGTCACTTTGTAGTGGGATGGGCTGCTGAGCAGAGTGGTGTTGCTCTGTGCATTTTTCTTTCATTGTGTTTACAAATTCAGTTGCACTATAATATTTTGAGGAAGTATATGACTTAAAAACAAAGAAACTGTGGAGAGTGCCTACAATCAAAACTAGATCTCTTTCTGTACTTTATAGCTGTTCTATTTTTTTTTAGTGTCTCTTTATGAGCAGATAAACTGGCAGAAGAGATATTTTGAAGCCTGATAAAGTGTTGGCTTTGTTGTCAGATGATCTAGGTTGCATTCCTGACACAGACACTGATTTTTGTTATGTGGCCTTGGGTAAGTCTTGTAATCTGTCTGTGTTTCAGCTTCCCCCTTGGCTGAGGAGGCAGAATAAAAGTAGGTAGATAGGTTTTTTGAAGTTGTGTTTTCCTTCTTGGTTAAATGTGTGTAGAGTTGGAGACCTCTGAGAAACTGTCTGCCCTGAATATGAAGGGATGTTAACTTTGACAGGCTATTGAATACCTTAAAACTCATGTCTTGTAAACCTCATCTGGCTCTGGATTCAATTCACTGCTTTAGTCCGTGTGGGGTTTTTTTCCCTTTTTTCCTGACCTGAACAGAAACAGTCTGACATTTATAAAGTGGTGCTTTAATGTTTCCTTTTTGGTGTTTCTATGGCTTAGCTAATACAGAATCAGTGCCATTTTTTTCTCCCTAACAAAGATGGAATGATATTCCATGAAAGTATTTTTGTAGTAGAGTTTCTAAAATGTGCTGGACACTCCAACTCTGGTGTCTGATATGTCCTGTTCATGCTGATGGAAACAGCAGGCTTAGGAAACTTAAATTCCTCCTACAGCAGTGCTGAGGCATTTTCCTCTTGACTGGGAGAGACAACCTCTGAGACCAGGAGAGTTAGTCTGGTAAGATACTGTTTCTTTCCTTGGTTTCATAAGCTCCTCTCAAGAGCACCAGTGAAATAACATAATCAAAACTGAATGTTTCACATGTTGTCTGGTTCTCCATTATGAATTCAGGAGTGTCCACAATCCATTTTTGATGTTATGAAAACATATGTTGAATAACCATTAGGTGGAAAATAGTTTCCTAGAAAGAGGGAAAGAAAGGGGTTCATTCAGTCCTGTCCCTTGCTGCCAGACAGCAGCGTCGAAAATTTATGAACAGATGCTCTGTAGTGTGCCTGGTAGAGTAGGTCATTTCAAAACCTCAAAGCTCCAAAGGGTGGAAACCTTTACATTTCCAGCTGAAGTTTATTCGTCAGCAGTTTATAGCCATTTGCTTCTGCATAAATAAAGGCTTATTGTTATTTAAGCTGAAATAACTTTTTCAGCTTTCCTGTATTTTTATTCTAAACTTATGAAGGTGGGCACCTTTTAGCCTCCAAGACATGCTGGTCTTCCCATTTTTCTGGCCATCCAGTGTGCTTCTCTTCACCCACTCTAACCTCTGTTGATTTTACTTGACTCTGGGTGTTCGGCGCTGTGTACAGTGTTCTGTTGAAGGTCTATCAATGCTTTCTATGAAGACATAAATACCTCTGGATTCCTACTGACCATTATTTTTGTGATTCATCACAGATTTTCATCTGTCTTTCTCGCATCTGTAAAATACTTGTGTGTTTGTATATGTCACCAGCTGCTTGTTTTCATCATTTCTCTTGGTAAGTCCTCAACTTGAAGCAGATATTCATAGAATGGTTTGAAGGAATCTTCAAATGTCATCTAGTCCAATTCCCCCTATCATGGATGTCTTCAACTAGATCAGGTTGCTCAGAGCCCTGTCCAATCTGATCTTGAATGTTTCTGGGGATTTGGAATATCTACAAACTGTGTCTTGTCTACCATTCAGCATTATCCAATACTTTCTACTCTTAACTTTTATCCCATTTTTATTACATTGGTTCTTGACTCTATCCAGTTTCCCAGGCAGTGATATTCAAGTCCTGTTATGTGTTGATAATATCTTTCCATTTTTAGTCACCACAATTTTTGGATAGGCTCTTAATTCCTGTGCCTCTCTAAATATGATCCCATCCCCAGATTGCTCTTCCCTTCTCAGTCAGATGGTATGATAATTTTCTTCTTCAACTATTTCTTTGGTACTATATTCACATCAGTGCATTTCCACATTAGATACATGGATTCTACTGTGTTTTCTCTGCTTAAAATATAAGGGATTTTAGTATGAACTACCTTTGATGAGCCTGTGTTGCATTCTTTTCAGTTGTCCTTAATCTCTGCTTTTCAGTTATTTTTAGACTGGTTTCTTGAGAAAATGAAGCTTATGTGGCCACACTGTCCATTTCTCATCCTAATTCCTTCTCGTGGTAACTTTTGAATTTACTGTGAAATTTCAAGTCACCTTGACAGAGAACTAGATGCCTGGAAAAAAAACAAGTTCCAAAAAACATACTGAAAATAAGTGATGTAAAGAATAGGGCTTCTGAACCCTATTTGCCTCTACTGAACAGAAGACCTTCCAAGAAAAAGCTTAGAGAGCAGAGAGCTGATACAAAGAGGAGGACAGGACGGAAATTCCCAGCTGTGACAAAAGCTTCTTTAATAAGAGCTTGTGGTTTCTTTGATTCTGGAAACTCCAGTCATGCGGAGCAAAGCTGGAGGAGAGGAGTCCTTGTTTTGCTGCTTGCCTTATGGGATAGTCAGCCATAAGACTAAGGAACACAACTCCCAAGCCTCAGCAGAGTGACTTTACCCCCATGTGCTTCTGCCTGTAATTGTGAACAGCACATGTCCCCCTGGAAGATTCCTGCTTGGGGAACCAAAAGGTTCTGCAGCTGCCAGGATGTATTTTCTGAAGCGATGGTTCATCTTTTGCCAGGTTAAATACTGTATCCTGAGAAGAGATAAATCCAAAAATGTTATTTCATGCACATCTGCAGCTCTTCCCCCTTTTCCCTCTGCCCCCCTCCACTTGCATATAGCAGAGGCTTTGCTTTGTGTATAAGACTTTGTATCTAATGAAGTAATGCAGAGACTTGGCTCTGTTGAACAGAGCAATGAATTAAACAGTTTCTTGAGTCCCTTCCTGCCCTATTATTGGTGGTTTTGCTGTTGTGATTAAGATGCTGGTAGGGTATGTTGTGGGAAAAAAATGGTATTTTGTCACTGAGCAGTGCTGTGGTGACTTGCTGGTGATACTGGAAAAGTGCTGGTTCTGTGTCAAAATTAGTGATTATTTTAAATACAGTCACATTACTCTAGAAAGCCATGTAAGTTACTTTTTGAGAGGAAATAATAGTTTATTGTCAGTGTTTCAGTTAGAAATGTGAGCTTCATTTTTAAAAATCTCAGAACCTCCAGCTCATGAGTACTTCATTTAAAAAATCAATGTATCTTCCCCTTTGCTTTTCTTTGTGTGAAGACTTCTGAGAAGAAAAGATGGAGGGATGACTTTAGCAATCTGAGTATACCTACCCCACCCTGGATGAAAAGAATTCTTCTCTGAAATGCAACTTGCCTGCTAAGCTCCTGATTTCAGACTCTCTCTCTCTTGCATCATCACATCCTCATGCCATGCCTTCAGGATAATAAAAACATGCAGAATCAGGTCCTTCTCAAAGTGTGTTGTGAATTATTAATCTTCTATTTGCATCACCTGTGGGATTACAGAGTGCTTGGCGCTTGCTAGCAGCATCTAAACAACTTTATTGTATAATACTGGCATCACAGTCTTTTCCAGTGCTTGTGTGGGGCTGAATGTGCCCCAAAGGTTGAGTTGTTAGTACACCCAGGCTTCAAGCTTGCACCTTGTCAGGCTGAGGTGGGACTCTGCTTCAGGCTGAGGTGGGACTCTGCTCTGGTGAGTGGCACTGCCAAAACTTGCGCCTCTGAGCTTCATGGGAGCAGGACTCTGCAGCTGGGAGCTCAGCTGAGGAGTGAAGGTCATGTAGCCAAAACCAGAGCAATAAAGATGAGTTTGAACATGATGAGTTTGAACATGTTGAGTTTGGACCATGTGGAGTTTGAAAATGGGAACTTGAAAGTGGTGAGGTTTCAGACACTGCCTGTGAAAATATCCCTGTAAAACTGACCTAGCAACAAATGAGAAGCTATATCACCTACTTTGATTTAAATAAGACATTTAAAAATATTTTCTGTGTGTCCTAGAAACTCTTCCTTTAAAGATAGTCTGCAGAAGTGTTTTGAAATGTAAGGTATTAGGACAAAGTGTGTATAGATTTTGCTTTTAAAGTTTGAATTTTGTACTTGGTTGTTTTATATAGTTACTATTTATAGTTGCAATAGAATGTATGCCTAATCTGGATACTAATTCCATGGGTTATTTGGGGATTAGTAACACATGGATGTATGGCTCAAATGGGATCATATTTCCTGATGGATTCTGTGTGCCCATAGCAACAACGAAGCTTGAGAGGAGTTGGTTCTTTGGGACCACTGGGTTTTCTTCTTTATGCTGTGTGTATTGTTTAGTGTGCTTGTTTAGTTCTCTAGTTTGAACGCTCTTGTATAAAGCTTTTTTTAAATTGCAGATTTTGGAGAATAATGGGATAGAAGTGGTTTGTGTGTGTATTTATGTTTTCACAACTAATTTTACAATTAGCGTGTGTGGAGGAATTGTGATGTTTTTCTTTTGTGTGGAAGGAGATGAAAGTTCTAGATTATTTTTTGCTTTTGTTATTATTTTTTTTTCCTTTTACGTCTTTTTTTATTGTCCAAACTGGAATGCAGTCCGGAACAGTGCTGAGCTTCTAGCCAGAACATATTCCCACCTGTAGTCAGTCATTGCCTTCAATAGATCTTTGTATTGGACCCTCAGCAAAACCCATAAGAATTCACAGTCTAAGGCTTTGTAAGATCAGAAACTGAGCTACTTGGTTTCTTTCATATATAAATACAGTGGTGTGGTATTTGCCTTTCTCACCATACAGAAGAAGAATGTTTTAAATTAAACAAACAATTCATTTTCATTAAAATGCTTAGTCTGTCATTTAAATGTCATGAATACATTTGTGTTTATATTTGGGCCTGATCCTCAGTTTTTTATTTAACTCAGGGAGCGGTCGACACAAATGAGATCTGACCCACAGATTCTTGAAGTCTGTCGGACTTAGGGGATAGCTTAAACTGCTTCCTTTCACAGTCCCCTAGGCTGACAAAACAAAGCAATTGAAGAAGAAGGAGAGATGACAGAAAAGCTGGGACTCCAGTTTGCAATGCTCTAAACAAAGGGTGCTTTTGGTGTGCTGGCATCTACAGTTGGTTTTCTGCACTGTGGGGGAGCTGGTGAAGTCTGACAGAAATCCACATGTGAAATCTAGTGGAGCCTGCCAGATGTGCACTGTCCAATACACTGGACATAGGCATGGACTTGCTGGAGTGCTGGCCTGTAGGTCAGAGCTTTCTGCAGGAAGCATCCAGCTCCTATGCAGGTGCTAAGTAGTTGCTTTTCATGTTCCAATGGTGGCTCGTGAATCCTCAATGAACTTGCAAGAAATACGCATGAGAACTTTTACTGCTACTGGATGGCTGAAGCAAAATGTAGTGCCTGAGGTGCAACCTTTTCTTGTTCATAATGTCTTTGTGTGTTTTTATTGTGTTTTTGTATAAACCCTAAAAGCTGTTTTTGTTTGTTGTTTGATTTAAGGCAGTCCTCTTCTATCCTGAAGGAAGAAATTCAGGTGAAAGAAGACCATGCCTTTGTTTAGTAAATCGCACAAAAATCCTGCTGAGATTGTGAAAGTTCTGAAGGAAAACATGGCCATATTGGAAAAACAAGAAAAAAAGACAGACAAGGTATGAGGTAATGTTGTAAAAGACCAATAAGGTTTCTATGCTGGGAGAACAGCAGAATAAAGGGAATAACGTGGTGTTTGGTCAGTGCCCTGATTCTGCGAGTGCTTGCCTGTGGATGTGGCTGTGTGTTTGAATGGTTCTGCTGAAATCAGCAGGCTTTTGCATAAATAAAATACATAATATCTGGGGGTCAGACAGAAAATGCTGAGATCCAGGAACCTCAGCCAAAACCAAGGGTGATCTCCCAATACTTCAAACAGTAATGGATCTAGCAAAACAGCTTGGAAGACTGTGTGAAAACTATTGTACTGTTAATGGTTTTAGCAGAATAACAAATGAGGTTGCTAATTAATGTGTAGGTACCCACAGAGAAAAACTCTACTTCTGATGAGCAGAAGTTTGCAGAAACCAGGAGAGCTATATGTGTCCAGATGTGTATAAAAGAGATCTCACTCTGTCCATCCTTTCTAATATTCTGGGTGCCAGTGCTTCCTAAAAGAGTTGTGCTACTCATTTTCTATTTATAGTGCTAGGCTTTTGCTAATATTACTGCTCTCTTCTAATTCCATGACACAGACTAGAGTTACTTTTGCTGCTATTCCAGTGACCACTTGATAAGGTACACCCCAACACACAAAATGCTCCCAGTTAGGAATTTATGCTTGCATAAAATTTTATTTATTTTTAATTTTATTTTTCATTTTTTGCATCTCAGACTCTGGCCCACTACACTATCACTGCAGTAGAAGTACATGGGTTTAGTTAACAACAGACTAATTTTAAGTTAGAAGTGACTGTCAGTAGAAGCAGACATAACTGATAAGGGACACTAATACATTTTCCATGGAGCTGATGTTTGCATGTGTGCATGCTTGTGCTTCCCCCACCTTGTGCAGGAAGTTGTATTAAACAAATCCAACCCAAAAGGTAGGCATGGAGCCCTTTGCACCCTTGGTGAAATCCTCTTGAAACTTTTTGGTTCAAAGCAAGTAGCTCAGAGTGTGTTAGTTACGTAAGGTAAGTCACATGGATTTCTGGGAGGTCTCTGGTATTTGATGTTTCATTCTGAAAAACCTTCAGTAACCTGAAAACAGAGAGAATTTGCCTCTGAACTAAAACATAAAATAAGTAACTAAGTAAATCCACAGAATCTGTTCTCCCTTGCTGAATTTATCCTCTGGAGCCTGATTAAAGAAGACATTCAAAGCAGAAGCTCCAAACTTGGGTTTCTTTTTGATTTGCTTTGCAAAGTGACTCCTCTGGGTTGTGGTTTTGAGAATTTTTGGCTTTAAGCTGGTTTGCATATTTGGGTGTCAGTGACAAGGAGAAATTCAGACTTCTTAGAAAATTGAATGCTCAATGTAAATTTTTCATAAAAGTCAAAACAGCTGGTGTGTGTCTTCCTCACAGAGCAAAAGATACAGAATGTTTCCCAGGCGTATTAGAATGGAAACAGCTCATGAACTTAATGGTGCTTATTTTACAGGAAGAGGCTGGTTTTCCCTTGGTTTTTATGTACTTCATTGCTGTGGGGTAGAGGCTGCTCCTCGGGTGAATGTGGGTGGTCGGGGGAGAGGACTCTTCAACAGCAAGGCAGAATGTGAGGAAAGCCTTTTTTGGGATTGGTTTAAGCTTAGGTGGCCTGTTGACTCAAGACTTTGTGCTGTGATATCAAGGAAGCACACAGGGCCCTTTTCCTTGCAGAAGGAAAGGTTTGAGGCTCCTTGGTAGTTCTGCCTTTCATCTCAAGTGTTCTACTGAGCTGTCCTGAAATAAATACCTGTTAAAGAAAATAGATAAATTTATTCTCCTGAGTTTATGGAAGTAAATTGTAAGGACTAACTATCTTTACTACTGAGATGATTATAAACTTTAAAAACCGTCAGGAAAAATAGCTCTTGCCAAACAGGTCAGCTCAATCACACCTGCTGCTATCCATTCAGGTTTGTGAACTTAGTAACGCTATTTTTAAGTGTTGTTTGCAGTTTGAATTGGAGAAGAAAAGACAATGGGAAGAATTTCAGTGACCCACAGGTTTTCAAAATATACTCAGGAATGCTAATGAGTGATGTCTTTTCATGGGAATGATTGGAGAAATTTAACTGAAAACAAAAGCGAAGAGAAACAAAGCACAGTGCTGTACTCTGTGCTCTTGAAAACCTAGCAAGGGTTTTAAGTTTACCTCCAATTTGATTTCTGGAGGGAGAAAAATTTGTCAAACTTTCATGAAAGGGCTTAGGGGTTTAGCTACTGCAAGAGCCAGAGACCCTGGATGTCTCAGAGCTGGGTTTGGACCCTGTGGCCCTGTGACCTGAGAAGTTTGCAACTCAGGGCTGCCCAGTTTTTCAGATTTCTAGCTCCTAGTCTTCTGTAAGAACTAAAAGAGTACTGTTATGCCTCACCATGAAACCAAGGTTCCCAGTACTTCCAGGGTACACCTCCAGAACATCCCTGATTTTGCGTGCAAAGTAGTTTCCAACTAGGACTTGCTTCAGATGCTTAACCAAGGAGATTTATCCTGTGACAATTAAGCTGTTATTGTGGTACAGCCAATGTGGCATGTGGGTTGAGACAGGTAAAAGCTGCTAATACAGCCAGAATTGGCAGAGCATTGAGGCAAAGCCTGAATTAACTGCTGGGCTGGCAGAGAACCTCCTTTCCTGTCCCAGCTGAGAAATTGTGAGTTTGAGGTGAAGATGCTGTGGGCAGCCAGGAGAGTCCAGGGTCAGACAGAGAGGGGCTTGATGCTTCTAAATCAACTTTGTGCAACTTTCAGCAGGAACCATCTGTGTCTTGAAGGGAGTGTTTTTAAATAATGCAGAAAGGATCATTCCTGCCAAGCTCTGCAGTACACAGATAGAGGGAACATGGCAGCAGAGCAGTTAAGACTTCTCAGGTAATGAGAAGAGGGTGGAGGCTATAGCTTGATGGACAGCATGCAGAGAAGCCAGTTGTAAGTGTAAAGGAAATTATACATCTTTTCTGAGGCATTTCCATGTGCACACATATTATACAGAGGTTTGCACTCTTTCTTCATGATGCTTTTTGTTACTCATGGATTAGCACCCATTCAAGCTTTAACTAAACTCTATTGACTGCACTAGCATCTGCCTCCTTAGATAAAGATTGAATTTGACCCACTTTCTCCACGTCTAATTTTTTTTTTAACTATTTATTTGTGTAGTGTTTCCATAGTGCTTTTTAATGCTTTTTAGACACTCCCAACTGAAAAAATAGGCTAAGTTTTGATATTTGGTTCTTACTTTTATGTGTGGGTTTTCTTGTTTGTTTGCTTGCATGGATATATGAATGCTTAAAGCTTTGCCATTTTCTCAGCTACATTTTGATGGTTGATAGACTACAGGTTGAGAAGTGCCAGCACATCTGGCTTCTTTTCCTCTGAAATGCTCTTTCTAATAGCTTGTTTTTTACAAATTTTTAAAAATAGTATCTATTTTAAAGAAGGGATTGCAGCACTGGAGAATTTAATGCAATAATTGGGAGATTAAGTAGGGTAAGACAGAGTTGAAAAAATGGACTAAAACCTTCTTTATCAACAATCCTCCTCTCTTTCAACATCTGAAATAAAATAAGGTGTTCTTGGAGCATATACTATTGCTGACATCTTACTTGGGCTTTAATGTGGTGCAGAACAATTAAGTTTCATTACAGTATTGTATAGGTGTCATTACAATTTAATCTCATTCACGTAGAACCAATCAGTCCTTGAATTTAATGAGAAATGCCCACTCTGGAACTACCTAGAAAAGTGGGAAAGCATTTGCAAACATATGAAATGAAGCCTTAAGAGCTTGGACTCTCTTCCTTCTTTCTGGCACAAACTCCTGTAGCACTTGGAGGATGCATGTAAATAGGGATGGAGAAAAGAGAAGCCATGATACCAAGAGGTCATAGGTGTTGAACCTGAGGAAGAATGGACAGCATGTGACATTCTGGTCACACTGCTTCATTTATTACTGGTGCGTCGCCGTGTCTTTTGTTGATGAATATTGTAAAGGAGCACTGATAGCAAGGGTGCCTGACCAACCTCACAGAAAAAGGGGTGTGGCACCCTGACTTCTCAAAGCCTTGTGTTCAGCTGCTGAGCCCAGCCAACACAAAGCAGTGCGGGTGGCATCCACTTTGTCACTGAAGGACGTCCTTGAACACATCACTCTCTTGCTGCTAACCAAACACCTTCGGGTGCGGCAGCCTGACTCAGTGCCATCTGTGGTGCCTACAGGTTTGGTAACATTTTCTGAACCTGCCCTGCAGCAAAAGCCTTCCAAGTGTCACAGGCTTTTAATTTAGTGCAGCAAACGGATCTGAGGTTGGTTGAAACTTGGTCTAATCTTTGCATGTGGTCTAGATGGGCTGAAAGATTTGCAGTTTCTGGTATAGCTGATCCAAGACAAGGGTTTGTTGTGGGAAATGAACCCAAATACATTAGGGCAGGTGCAGAGCACAGTGCTGAGTGCTTTCCTGTCAGGTAGAACTGCAGGCTGCAGTGCCTTTAGTCAGTGTTCAGAAGCGTAGTGAAGCGAGATGTAAAATAACCTGAAGTGTCGTGCTTCTGCCCCTTTCCCTTAAATCTCTCTAACAAGACTGCCTGTTCAGGTAGGTCACCGTAATCTGTCCTGTCTTTCATCTCCACGTGCTGTAACAAATTTGATGCTGTTCAGAAGGGTCAGGAGAGCAGCATTTTATTAAGGCTACAATTAAAAGACTTCAAGATACCTGGAACAAATACTCCTATTGATAAATCCTGCTCTTTCATATAGCAACAAGGAGGCCATTCCTGGCTGCTGTTCACCTTGCTGGCTGCTGCCTTGGTAAAGCTCTGGGGAGTGGTGTGTGAGATGAGGTGCATGCAGAGGGCTCTGTGTTCATTTGCATGGAAGAACAGTTGCGTGACTGCCGGGAACGTGAATACCCACGGATGCGATCCTGCAGCTGCCAGAGCCAGTTGCAAAATTGCTTTCCATTTCATTGCTGCACACTGAAACCGAGGGAATGAGATAAGAAGGGTTTGGCACCCCTTTGCCCTAGCTCGGCATGTCCTGGGGTTTTGTGGAGTGTTTCATGTTTCAGCTTCCCTGTTCTGCTAAGGCCTGTTATTGCTCTAGAGGTGGGAGAAACTCCAGATACTATCAGGTTCTGGTGCCAAGAGCTTAAACCTGTCTCTTCTGGTTGCTTTTATGTTTTAAGGACCTTTAGAACCTTTAGTTCTGTCTTAAGTGCAGGATTAACAGTGGGAAAGGAATTTATGTCCAGGTAGGGCAAACCTGTCTTCTCCATTTGATCGTACATACATCCTTTTAAAAGGTGTTTCCCTGTTGTGCTTGCTTGGCCGAATTGTCTTTGCCAGCTTCCTTGAGTACTAGTCCATAATGTTTCGCTAAATGACAGATATCAGGCCTCCTGATCAAAAATATCCACTGTTTGGCCCTGCAGATCCATTTAGCATGAAATTGCATCAAGAATAAGTCAGTTTGGGTGATCCTGAAGTTATGTGGTTGTTGGATTCAGATTCTGCTAATGGCTTTTCTTGGGAATCCTTACAGTCGCATGTAGGGACAGCTGCACTGGCAGTGCTTTTTTAGGAGAAAAATTGGTTTGAATCATATAGTGAGAATATTTTTAAGCCAGATAAGACCAATTCAAGGAGCTTTATGCTTTCAGTTGCAATATATAGCATGGAGTACTGGCAGATCACTGAATCACACGTTGGAATATTTAACATCACACTGGCAGGCATCTCTGTGTGTTACTGTCTGCTGCTGTGCAAGAGAGAAACAGCTTATAGAGAGATTTTCAACCTGGAAACGTGCTAGGTACACAAACAGAAGCTGTATGCTCCTATTTGCCATATTCTTATGGCTCTCCTCTCCACAACCTATCCCACATGTGAAGATCAGTCTTTCAGGGAAGATTTTTTTTTTCACATAGAATTTCAGGGAATCATTTCTCCTTAAGCTCCTTTCTTTGTGTTATGTTCCTGTTAAGTCAACAGGGACAAAACTTTGTTCTATGAGGAAAATAAACTGAGACAACAACCTTCAACTTATAAAATTTCCAGCTCTGGTTGAAGCTGTTGATGTGTTTAGAGAGACACATAAATGCTGAAAAGAAAATCAGCTTTATGAGGATGGGGTGTTGAACATGTTTATAATTTAACATAGAGAAGTTATGCAGGCTTATCTATACTGTCTGTTTTCCATCTCCAAGGCTGTTGTAGATCCTCTAGTCCAGTAGGGTTGGCAGAGTAATCCAAGGATTGTTAGATTTCAACATTTACACAAAGTCCTGTCTTTCAAAATGGACCTGAAAGCCTCTTGTGGATTGATGGTCGTTATAAACTATACTCTGTGGATGCAGAGACAGTTGTTGTTGGAAAGACCAGAAACTTGGCTTGGGAGGTTGAGATCCTGACATCTGTGCAGTGCAAACGCTAATTGGTGTGTGTGCTGCTTTTCATTTCATCCTTGCTTTTTTGTCCCTACCTGCAACTTCGACTGTCCAAAGTTCAGTGTATCCCATTTTTGACATTGGTATGTATAAGTATAGGCTGTTTTGTTTAGGATTATGTTTCAGTTTTCTCCTTTCCTCCTTTTTTCCTCTTTATTCGCAACAGCCTCTCTAAATACAATGGCATAATTTCAGTCATGATGCAAAGGACTTGTACCTAGAGGGTAAAAAGAAAATCTGCTGGAAATAAGGTTGTGCCTAATTGTAAGAGTGAGGCAAATGGCTGAAATGCTTTGATATTTCGTGAAACTCTTTCTTTTGCATTGTAACTTCTGCTGGAATGATGGTTGCAGCACTTTGCTGATGTTGCTATTGCCACTGATGGAAAATAAAAAGTAGCATGGAAGTCATAATAGACTTAGGGGTTTCTAGCAAATCCTTTTTATCTTTTTGTCACTGAAATTCTGCTTGTGACGTCGTTGCAGGGAGGATGTCTTGCTGAGCCTTTTTGTTGGTTATTGCAATTTTTCATAGAGAGGGGTCAGGACCAGCCTGACTTCTTAGGCAGACATGTTTCTGTCATCTTGTATTTTCCAGGTATTTGAGTGAATAAATGTGCTTTGTTTTTTTGTTTTGGACAGATGTTGGGTCTTTCCTTAGATATTTGAATGTCTTTTTTCTCTGAGTCTTAAGAAAGTTTCCGTCCCAGAAACCTTGCTTATATACTTGAGGTATTATTCTAAAATTGCTGTGAGATTAAGTGGAAATGTCAAAATGGAGGCTGTTAATTTAAGAATCTGTGTTTGGGATTATGGTTTTCCTCCAGATATATTGTGCACAATGTCCACTGAGGAGAAGTCCTGAGATTTAACTGTGAATAACTTTTGGTGGAGAGTTGCATATCAAAACACAGACCATGGGGAGGCTATGAAGGGGGAGGAAGTGACACATGAAATGTAAATTGCATTGGAAAATCTGAGGAATAGAGTGGATGGGGTGGCAGGTGATTAGAGAAATGAAGCAGTGGTGGCCACCTCTGCCCAGCAGCACCAGTGTTCTGTGTTTCATTTTCTCACACAGCACTTTTTGGCCTCGTTTTTGAGAATTAAACCTAAAACTGAATCCTGCAAACCTTTTTTCTACATATCAGAAAGGACTACTTATTCTTGAAAGCAAAGTTATTAATTATTTTTTAACTACAGAATGCCAGACATACACTCAGCTCAGCAGAGAGGATGAAAAGCCAAAAATGCATGGGCTTTTCCTTTGAAATGAAAATATTTCCCTAGCTCTTATAAAGATTTAGAGGTTTAGTTTCTAAGATAGAGCCCCTGTTGTTAATCCCATCTGTGCTCTGTGGGATATCTCAAGTGACACACCACTAACATTTGAGGTAAAAATAGGCTCTTTTGCTGAGTGATGGTAAGGAACATCAAGACTTCTGCTGTTAGAAGTTATCACACAGTCATGCTCATTTATGTGCTGCTCATGCTGATCTATCTCAACCAGCAGAAAACTGGATAGGTAAAAAGAGATTGGAGAAGAGCAGTTCTTTATGTTGTGCAAAATCAACGCTTAAATCTTCCAGGTAGCTGCAATGTAAAAGTGGTTTTTTACTGTGGTTGGTTTTGGTTTGGGGTTTTTTAGGACTTGGTTTGGGGTTTTTTAGGACTTGGTTTGGGGTTTTTTAGGGGTTTGGGGTTTTTTAGGACTTCTAGGTTTTTTCCATATTTTTTATTAATTAATGTGGATGAAATCTGTGATTGAAAATGTTGGGAGATCAGCAGCAAGTGAGAGATGCCTCTTCAGAGCACTGTGGGGTTATGTTATGCAGATTGATGGGGTGATATTTGAAAGTGTGATGTTTTTCCTTTCGATAGATGTGAGAGATATGTAGAAATTATTGATCTGGCTTTGAACATCCATTAATTTTCAGTTATCTTTTACAGATCACTCTTGGGTTTTCTATGTTTGTCTTGATTTTTTTTCACCTTCTATGCTAACAAAAAGCTGACTTCAAGCAAAGATGTGAAATGCTTTCCTGTCTTCAGCATCCTGCCTGGTACATTGCTGTCATTCACAGTTTTGCTTTCAAGCCTGTTTCTTACTTCCTTCCCACTCCCTGCCAAAGAATCCAGTCGACCTTGCTGCAGGTCATGTGTGTATTAAATATTACCCGACCCAGAAGGTGCCATTGCCTTCATAGCCCCATGGCTGGAGCAGGTGGGATTTACAACACACACCCCCACATGCAAAAATGACTCCTTTCCTCCACAGAGTCTTTATTTTTTCCAAGTGGTGCAAAGCCTGTGAGGAGAGCATGAGCCAGAGCTGCTAAGCTGCAGCCAGTGGTCATTTTCCTTGGGAAGTGGGGTATTATCACTCACATCTGATTTAAACTTGCTGACTGCATGAATGCTAAGCTGTTACCTGTTTACAGGCGTATCTCCTTCCTTTCCCTGTTGTAATCCTGCTGGTCAAGATAACTTTGTAAGGTAATTCCTGATTCATCCTCTACATTAGGCACCTGAACCATTGCACAGGATTAGTATACTCTAGGTGGGAGCAAAAGATGTGAACGATCTATTTTACTTCACTTGGTGGCAGCTGTGGAGCTTTACTAAAGCAAATTGTTTAATTTAAATTTCTCAGGCTGAGATTGGAGTGCCTGTGTGCTCAGTGAGCAAATCCCTTGTGGAAGATGCTGGCTCATCTCTGATGAGGTGAAATAGGTGGTGGCAATGCGAAGCAGTCAAGCTTTCTCTGGGATAAAGTTATTTTTTTTCCTAGTAGCTGGTAGTGTGTTGTGTTTGGAGATTAGGATAAGAATAAAGTTGGTAACACTCTGATGTTTTAGTTGTTGCTGGGCAGTGCTTACACCAAGTCAAGGCCTTTTCTGCTCTTCACCCAACCCCACCAGCGAGGGGGCTGGGGGCACAAGAAGCTGGGGGGAGACATAGCTGAGACAGCTGGCCTCAGCAGGTGGGAATATCCCAAAAGGGATATTCCATATCACATGGAATTATGCTCAGTACATAATGCTGGGAGGAAAGCTGGCCCAGGGCTGCTGCTCAGAACCAGGCTGGATATTGGGTAATGCACAATTGCATTGTGCATCACTTGTTTATAATTGTCATTGTTGTTATTGCTACTATTTTTCCCTTCCTTTTCTATCCTATTAAGCCATCTTTATCTCAATCTAAAAAATTACTTCCTCCCCCCAGTTCCTTCTCCCATCCTACTGAGGAGGAGTGGGCAAGTGGCTATGTGGTGTTCAGCTGCCTGCTGGGTTAAGCAGTACCACAGAGCTGAGAGGATTTATTTGAGTTCTCAGCAGAGGAGCTGGGACAGCCCATCAGGTAGCAGTGGATGGGAGGAGCAGCAGCCACCTCTCTGGTGGGAGCTGCCACCTGGTTTGGTACCTTCATCTGGCACCTCTTGCCCCTCGTGTGCCGTGGAACCCACTGAGGAGGACAGGGAGAGCAACAGTGAAATTGCTGCAGCCTCTGCAGTGCTGTGCCTGCCTCCAAACCTGTTAAAGGATCTTGCTGGCACTGGTTGGTAATTGCTCTCTTGGCCCTATATTATGCCCATGGCCTGTAAGTGATGGTATGTCATGTTAAATTGAATTTATCTTGTGTAAGGCCTGCAGGGTACAGTATGGATGCTCCAGCCTCCATGATTACCTAAAATTATGATATCATTTTGCAATAGATAATGATCATTGTAAGTACATTTAGAAACATTTGTTTTGAAATGCATTAAATGTCTTTTAAAAGAACACCCTTTTTTTTTCCTGATTCATTTTTTTTTAAAACAAAACCCATTATCTGCTGACAAAAAGGCTTCGGAGGAAGTGTCAAAATCTCTGCAAGCAATGAAGGAAATTCTGTGTGGGACCACAGACAAGGAGCCACCCACAGAAATCGTGGCCCAGCTGGCACAAGAGCTCTACAACAGTGGCCTTCTAGTGACACTTATTGCCAACCTGCAGCTGATAGATTTTGAGGTAGGTCAGCATGCATAAACTTTTTTCATCTCCTTGATCTTGGTGTTGTCAGTGACTAGAGCCATATTTTTCTGAAGTCTAAATAATTTCATTGCATTCATAACTGTTTTCCACAGGCTGAAGAAAGTTGCTGCTCTACATCGGTTGGTGTCCTGAAAAACATGTTTGTACAGTAAATCTGATTTTTTAAAAATTAAAATAAAAACAATAAAGAAATAGTGCCATATGTATCCAAACAAGATAGGACATGGTGCTGGGAATACTGTCTAGGACCAACCTTGTAAACTGCAGGGATGATCTTTGGGATCAGCTACAGCTACCTGCTGTTTCTGAAGAGTGTCCAATTTAGAAAGGGTTCAGGGACACAGAATAAAAATAATTGAAAGCATGGAGAATTTCATGTGACAAAGACTGAAAGAAGTAAAATGGTTTAGTTGAAAGGAAAGGAAATGAAAAACATGTTAAAAACAGACAGTGCGTCACAAGGTAATTTGGGTGTTCCCCACTTAATTGGATTAAAAGAAGAAAGGACTATAACTTTTTTTTTTCACAGTAGAAAGATTCATATGACTGTATATGTGTATATATTATTTAATTTTATGTATTTATATATAACAATATCTATTCTGTGGAACTATTTGCCAGCTTTGTTTTTAAAGCAAAAAACCTAGTTAATAACTGCTATGACAACTAAACTTGCTTATAAGTAAGGAAAAGAAGAGTTATGGTAGCAAAGATTGCAGTAATTCAGAATTAATATCAACTCTGTTAATTTTCTGTTGACTGGTAGGGATGGGAATAAACTCTGTCACTGTCAGGTCATTGTCATTCCTGTGGTTTGCAGTCAGCTGGGATAGTGGCCCCCAGGGGCTGCTGTTATGAGTTCCATGATTTCTGTGCCTCCTGGGTGCTGGTGATTCCTCACAAGTGTCCGACCATCAGCAGGAAATCCCCTGTGCCCAGGAGCCAAACCTCCACCGCTGAGGTCTGGAGCAGGAGGAGTACCCAAGGTAGCTGCTGAAGAGAAAAATCAGTCTCTCAAAGAGATCTGTGATGCTCTCAGAGACACCTTTTGTGGAAATCATGTCTAGAAGTAATTTTCTTTCCATTTTATAAATGAATGAAAGAGAGGAAAACGGGTGATTTATGTTTCATTTTTCCCACTCTGCCCCTACCACCAGTAAATGCAGGATCAAGGACTGATTTATTCATTTTGTATTAATTTTGAAATTGTTTTTTAACATAATTCTCTCACTCTTGCTTAGGTCTTAAGTTCAGGGTTTTTGGTTTTTTTTTTTTAATACTTTGTCTTCTCTGTGTCGCCTCTGGTTATCATTAAATGTCTAATTAAAAAACTGTCCAAAACCCAACAACTGAAGCCCTTAAAAAAACCTTTAAGAGAAATGGAGAAGAGGGGAGAAGAAGATACTGTTAGCACAGAAGGGACACTTCTGCATTTTTTTAGTTACAGGACAGTCTGTATTGCTTCTGCCAGAAAAAAAAATCTGTATGAACATATTGAACATAAAGTCTTTAAAAGCAAGCACTGGATGAAAGACCTAATCTGTTGTTGAATCGCTGTTATGACAAACAATTCTCAAAATTCTTATTGCAAAATATATTTTTTATTAATTGCAAAAACTTTCCAATCATTTAGCCAAGCTGTTGTACATGTTCTTTGGACACAACACTAGAAACCAAATGTCACTGAACAAGAGGACAGTAAGAGCATGTGCTGCTTTGTTTTCATATCTTCCCACTGGCTTTTCCAGTTTATCAACTTTTCTGTTTCCATTTTGTTATATTGGTGGCCACAGTTGGTATTTAAGTTTCTTTGCTGAACAAACAATTTCATTACTCTATAATATCCAAATTAATTTTTTGATTCATATGTAATGGTAAAAAGCAAATAATAAACTACTGAAAATCTGATTTCTGAAGGCAATAGGGTTGCTTTGCTTTGTCCTGACACCCTGTATCCTCATCAACCTTTCTGCCCACTTTGATCCCAATTTTTCACAGCTGAACTTCCCTTGGAAGATGTGTTTTCAAAGACCGTGTAGGGGAGACTTGGACACATCCATCACATATCCATAGAAAACACATATTTATTGCTTCTGCCACTCAACAAACAAGATATAATTTCAGTGATGACATTATTCTGAAGCATCAAAGTCAGGTTTGGGCTGGAGCCCAGAATCAAGATCAGACTAGATTTTTAGAAGTTTAAAATATGAAATTTATTTTTGAACTTTGGAGAACTGAGGTAAATGTGCAAACAGAAGAAGTCAACTAAAAAAGTAGATGTTACTGTGTGTAAGCCTCAAGGTTCACAAACTGTAAAGCCCCTAAAATAGGCAGTAAATAACTACAAGCCCAGGACTGGTGATTTTATAGTCTTTCCCCTACTTTGCCTTGAAACAGGGCCTAAATTATGGTATAGGTATTATACACTTTTTTATTTATATAAGGCATCCTTGGTAGGTGTTTTTTGTTCTTGTCTAGCCACTTTCTCTTCATGCTGCCTTATCTTGTGCTTCAGTGGCCATATGTATTTCATTATAAGGCAAAATTCAATTGCAGATCCAAGTAAGGAGTGTTTCAAAAGTACTCCTACAATTTTAATGTATGTCAGGTGGTGAGAAAAATCTGTTGTTCCCTCCTGTCTGCCTCCATTCCCTCCTGGAGAACCCATGGAGATCAACTCTGGCTTTCACTATCACTGATCTCTAGAAAATTAGCTATAATTGAATATATATGTCTATAGATCTATGTGTTCTCTGCTCATGGATATCATGCTGCAATGCACACAGTATTAAGTAACTAATATAAAATTTGGCATAGCAGAGAGGATCACTTAATTTCTGGCCATCTTTACCTCACCCTTTCAACAGTTCTTCTCTGTCTGAATTGTTTTTGTCTTGGAGTAACTGCTGAAGCCCGTGGGGATCACAGGATTCCAGGCATATGATATGGGTGTTGTAAAGATAGGGGAGAATGGGATGACTTTATACAGAATTAGCCTATTTGAAATTATGTCCAAGGGTCAAAAAAAGTGTTGCAGACAAAGGCAGATGGACTGGCCTGCTCTGATTTGATTCTCCTGTTTAATTCCCAGAGTCTCTAAGTCTCCAAGCCAGCTGGGCTGGAACAAGTAGGAAAGCAGAATATTTTGTGTTCCTCAGCACTGATTTATTTGTAGAGGTGAAACCAGGGAATTTTCCTCCGTGTGAAACTATCTGCTCCTTGGCTTCAAACATTCAATAAGTTCTCTGCCAGGGAATGTTTGTCCTCCCAAGACAGATCAATGAGCATGTACAGATTATAAGTGACCTTTTGCTTTAGCTTGCCCTGTGCATAGTGACCTGCTGTTGACTCAGTGCCTTGGTTACTGTTCCTTAGTGCAGCCATCTCCCACCTCCCTTAACTTCCCACATCAATTTGTCTGCTGTGCCAGGGGAGAAAGTGGCAGGGGAGGAAGAGGATTTTTAATGCAAGGTGTATTGGTGAGCCCTGTGGCTGAGTAGAACATGATTTGGAATGACCTTCTGGAAAGCTGTTTGCACAGGGAAGCATTTGAAGACAAAATGTGATTGAGTAGATAGGTGCACACAGCACAACATTAGGACCAAGAGAAAAACTTTAGTTTTGATTAAAGCAGAGACACATATGTGATGCAGCCATTTTATTGGTAGTAGTTTTTTCATTTTTCATAGTAAAAAACGGGCACAGTTTAAATGCAACCCTGATTGTCACACACTTGGAGTTGTTTGCATTGGACTAATGAAAAGCTTTAGCTTTTTAAGTGTAGGCAGTGTGGCAGGGCTTTGGTACCAGCTCAATTACTCACATTTGGAGGCCACGGGAGTAACAGCCCACACGGTAACAGCACGTCTGGCTCAGGGTAGTGCCTTGCTTTCATGGGGCTTTGGTGTTGCTGTTTGAAACAGCCAGGGACTTGGCTGACAGTGTAAGAGGAATGCACATCTTCATTTAGGAAAAAAAGGTGAAAATGGGAGTGGGGAAGTCAGGAGCCTTCAGAGCCACCCAAAGGAGGAAGCCTTCTTGTGGAAATAGCAAATATGAGGCAGAGAGACTGTGGAGAAAAAAATAAAAGGCTGACATGTTCTGTTTTCAGTTTCATTTGTACTTTAAATAGATGTTACAGTAAATGGTCGTTTGCTCATGTTTTTCTAAGCAAAGATATATTTTGCTTTTTTAATAGGGTAAAAAGGATGTTTCCCAGATATTCAACAACATCTTGAGAAGACAAATTGGCACACGCAGCCCTACTGTGGAATACATTAGTGCCCATCCACATATCCTATTCATGCTTCTAAAAGGGTAGGTGTTTTAATTTGAGTTTCATTAAAGGGCATTGCTTGGAACATGCTGGCATTGCAGTTGATCTACTTTCTCACTTATAGTTAAAAAAAAAATTCAGATTTTGTTCCAGATTTCTTACTTTATTTTTTTCATATTGACTTTCTTTCTATGGAATTCTATACTTTTAAATGATTATTTCATTTGGCTGTTATTTCTTCACCAAACTTCATGTTGAAATAATTATGTGCTGGTTCTTTTTGATTGTTCCCCACGTGATGTGTACTTCATTTCTCACCATAGACTCTTGTATAGCATTGTTGGTGATGTCTCAGGTTCATTTAGATCTTTTTGCATTGCAGGAGTGACCAACAGTGGTGTCTGTAAATAACTGGAGTCAAACTGGAGCATTGTGTGGTAGAACAGAGAGAAGGAAAAATGCATTAAAAGAGTAGTTGTGCCTGTGGGGCAGACTTCTCCAAAGCTTGTGGCCACAAGTGAACTTCAATTTTAAATTATCTCTGTAATTGACTCCACAACTTTCAGCATTATATCTTTTTTTTTTTTTTTTTTTTTTTTTTGTCTTTTTAATGTCAGGACAGTGATGATAATTCTCTCCATAATTATTACAAACTGATTTTAATTTCATATGTATATACAATCATTTTCTTCCCTTTTCTCTGTCTTTGCTTTTTCAGTTTTTCACTCATTTTGATCTTGCACATTGAGCATGTATCGCTACCATATGTCTGGGCTTTATTTAAAGATAAAAAATATTTTTGGATTATGTCCCAGATTTTCTTTGGCATCTGCAGCAACCAAGAATATTAAGATGATAGTAAAGTTTTTTTGCATATGTGCTTCTGACAGACATTTTACTGTAAGTGACCTGAGTCAGTGGATGAATTTAAATGGCATCACTTGGATGCTTTTTTTGGAGAAACCTGCTGCATGCAGCAGTGTGTCTGTGGTCCTCAGGCCACTTGGTCATGATGTCTTGACTAGCCCTCTGCAGCACTACACTGGCTCAGAACTGCCATTTCTGGAATATCTTGTTAAAAAGTGCAGTTGAATCCATCAGCAGAAGTCCAGAGTCAGTCCTGCCCAACCTAAGCAGCAGCTGCAGAACTGTGTAATGATGTCAGACGTGATTATGCTTTCCCTGCCTGTGTCCTGCTGCTGGGACTGTCTAAAAACGAGACCTAAAATCTGTGCCTGCAGCCAGGGCAGGGCCCTGAACACATAGCTTGCTGCATGCCCACAGTGTGGGGTGAGTGTGTGCAGTCAGCTGCAGGACTGGGAAACAAGCACCTCATGTTAGACACCACCAAGTGAAGATGTGACTTGAGGACATGTTTTCTTATTTATTTAATGAATGAATTATATTTTTTATATTATATACATATATGTTTATATAATGCTATAGGAAATACAAGAAATCAAAATCTGCTAAAGGAAAGTGGGTTTGGCTGACTTGTGCCATTCCGTGTTTGTTACATGACATCACGACGTTACCTGGAGAGAAAAATAAAAATCACCTCTACCATGACTATAAGGGAAATGGCCCAAGACTACTGTGACTGCTGTACTTCTATTGGATGCAAAACTTCCTCTGCCCCGTCAGTCCCCAACAGCAAAAGGTTGCTTTTTTGTGGCTTAATGTGAGCTCTGTTGCGTGGGAAGGATCTTCGATCAGAGCTTCCGCCCAGTGTTTCCTGTCTCATACTCCAGTGGAGCTGCCAGCTTGAGATAACAGTTCCTACCTTTCAGACTTGGTTTTACTTGCTGCCTGCTTCCTTCCAGCTTCTCAGCTTCAGAAAACACACAGCACATAGTTTGATTTTTTTTCTTTCTTTCATTTGTTATTTGACTTTGCTACTTGTCCTAGGGTGACTACCCTAAACCAAGACACTACTGCATGAGGACTTGCTTTAATAGCATCTTATCTTCTGAGTGCAAGCTCTGTGTATAGAATTTCAGATGAGTACAGTGTGTGGTGTACATAGAGAACCAGGTGTATTTGGACTGATTTTTTTCTCAGGTGTCAGCCTATATTTCATTAGCCCAGAAATAACTTTGGTCCTTTGTAATTTAAAATATTTTCCCTCTAGAACAGTGACTGTTGGGGGCTAAGTTTATGGCACTTGCATTATTTCTCTCAAGTGACACATTTAGAAACTTCTTTGTGAATATATATCTACATATCTACATGTCTACCTAGCTATATATCTATGTCTCTCTCTCTCTCTCTCTCTCTCTCTCTCTCTCTCTCTCTCTATCTATCTATCTATCTATCTATCTATCATGCCACATGCTATCTCTACCCTAGACACTGCCCCAACTTGTATTGTGATGACCTCTTCACATCACAGTGCAGTTAGAGCTTTAAAGGCATATTGGCTGAGGTTGCAGAATTCCCCTTGAGTTTATTCAAGGATAAACTCAGACCATACAATAGTATAAAGTCAGATCAGAATACATCTGTTTAAGACCTTGTGTCTCCCAGGCTTGATGCCTTCCAAATCTCCCACCTGTGCTCCTCACCTTGTACCATCTTCTGCACTAACCATGGAAGAATGGTTCCCTTTACAAAGAAATGCATTTCTGCTCTCAGTCTTGCCTCTTTCAAACTCCACAATAAGTGTTTTGAAATACTTGAAGGCCATTGTTCCACTTTCTCTCCAGTATTCACTGTGTGGGGGTTTCGTTAGGTTGTAAGTTCATCCAAACAGAGAAGAACTCAGTATTTTTTTCTGCTGTGGAAATACCTCAGCATAGAGCACTAATTGCTCCTTAGAAGTGATTTTGAAACACATTTCTATCATTCCTGCCTGGTGGCTTTGCATGTAAGTGTGGGTGCAAAGGACATGCTAGCTATGACTGAATAGCCTGTAAACTTCTTCCAGGCATATTCCAGGCGCCAAACCCAACTTCCCTCGCTTGTGTGGACAGCCAAAGGTCCATAACCCACTTCCAGATAATGGAGCATTTGACTAAGAGTGATTCTGTTGATACTTAATGTTTTTAAAAGTTATTGTGCTGGAAACAATGTAATTTGCTTTTATTCCAACCAAAATATTCATTAGCCAACTATTAAATATTTTCCTGGCTGCACTCCTTGGAGCAGCTCTGTCTCATTTTCCTTAAAAATTAGTATTCCTGTTAATGGAGTTGATGCCTCAATGGGAAACATCAGTGAAATTCTGCTGTCTGAAGTGTTAGAAATTCAAGTTTGCAAATGCTTCCCCAAACCAAAACAAATAGGGGCTTGAGTGCCTGCATTTCCTTGGGGGTGGGAAGCTTCATTTGCCTGTTTGGAATAGCAATCCATTTTTCATTAAGCCAACTATTGTTGACAGCAGGTTGAAGTATGCAGCTCTGGTATGCTCACAGAACACTACTGTTCTTTTAAATTGCTCACTGGTGGTAGATTTGAGGGCCCACTCACTTACAGCACAGATGGCATTTTGTGTTTTTCTTCCTTTTTTTTTTTAATTGTATTTCTTTTGGCCTAGTGATAGGAATTAATTGTGCAAAGGAAAAACGATGCTGATAAGCTCTGGGTGATAATACACAGTTCTGATATAGTATAACCAGTTTATTGAAACAGAGAGTGCTTTCTGTCCCTTTGGACTTTAGCACTTTCACATGATTTCTGGCAGACTGCTGGAAGAAGTTCATTTTGAGTCCTTCTTGACTGTTGGATTTCATCCTTTTTGTTTTTTAATGTGTTTTTAACAGTTTTATTTCAGATTAATTTCAGCTTTAAAGAAACCAAGACTTTATAGAAATGGAAGATTATCTGAATTGCCTCTCCCCCCCCCCCCCCCCCCCCCCCCCCCCCCCCCCCCCCCCCTTCCTCTCCAAGGGTGAGATGTGTGCTGGCTCCTGGCTATCACAGTGCTTGTGCCATAACAGGATTGTAACTTGAGGAACGGGTGCTTGTGTTCTGAACACAGCCAGAGCCACTGCAGAAGAGGAATTGAGTAGAACTCCTCCTAAACTGAAAAAAAAAAAATCAGAGTTACAGAAAGCTTAATCCTGTGTAGTCAGCCTGAAGAGATTCTTCCTACCTTCCTCATTAATACTCCAGAGTGATGTCCTCTAGAGGAGGAGTGGGAGGTGATGGATGGTCATGAGGTGTTACAGTTTTCTTGGATAAACTGAGGAGCTCAGAATTAAATCTGAAAAGGGAGGTTATTATACTGTACAGGCTGTGCTTTCTCGCAAATCCAAAAAAGTGAAGCTCTGTTGAAATGTTGCACACTCCTCATGGTCTTTCCACAGAGAGGAGGTGTGGTGCAAATTTACACCAAAATGTCTTTTGGCTTGGGAAGAGAGGTTTGCAATGAAAAATTCTGGCAGCCTTATCTGTGTGTCTGCTCCTGAGCTTTGGGATGAGGTCCTGCAGCTGGGTACAGTACTGTGGCTGGGAGCTGCCCTCCATGTGTGCTGTCCCTTCTGACACATGTGTTCCCTGTGCTACAAAGTTCCCTGTTGCTAGAAAGGTGCCTGTTTTTCTTTGTTCTTGTATGTTTTGATGTTTTCTGTTTCTTTTCATTCTCCAGATATGAATCCCCAAATATTGCCTTACGTTGTGGAATTATGCTGAGAGAGTGTATCCGCCATGAACCCTTGGCCAAAATCATACTATTTTCAGAACAGTTCAGAGACTTCTTTAAATATGTGGAAATGTCAACATTTGATATTGCTTCTGATGCCTTTGCTACATTCAAGGTAAATTATTCAATACATGCATCATAGTTTGTGTCAAAAGCAGCACTCCATCAGGAGTCACCACTGAGCATTGTGCTGCTTTGAACTGGATGGCTTTTTTATTGTTCAGTAAAGGATATAATTAACTAACCCTTGGTCTGACTGCAGCAGGATTCACAACAGTGATCAAGTCTGCAAAGAATCTTTAAGAAATGTAAATCTGTATTTAATTAACATTCTTCATGGTCTTTTATGCTATCATTTAAAACTAAAATTAATTATGTATTACCTACAGTTCTTGTAAAATGCATAACCTTTCTCTCTCCCTACCTTCCCCCAAGACAAAGCCACTGCCCATTATGACCACACGAGTAAATAGAGGCATCATTTAAAATTTGAAATCATTGTCATTTTTGCTGTCCCTTCTGAGCTCAGCACTCAAATTTAAATTAATGCCAAACCCACTGATTATTTTACAATGTATTCATAGTCTTACTTTTGTGACCCATGGTTCAGTCTAAGGACTGTAATGCTAAATGCTAAGTAGGTGGAAACACTGCATAGGCTCTGTAGAGTGTACTGTGCAAAGTTTGTGTTGTATTAAAAATGAGGTTGGGTGAAGTTGCCAAATTTCTTAGAGTTTGTATGTGACCATCATCCTTCCCATCAGGTGCTAGTATAGTCCTTGAGGAAAAAAAAAAAAAAAACCACCAAAAAAATGTGATGCCTGTGAACTTCACATACAGGGAAGATTAATTTATTTCTGAAAAATAGTTTAAGAAAGCTGAGGGAAAATCTTTTTAGTTAAAGACTCTTCTAAATATAGATGTAACTCCTTTTTTTCTTCTATCACTGAGCTCCCTGCTGTCATAGAAACACATTGTTTATTCTTTCCTTTCAAAGCTAATTAGAACATGATTAGATAGACCTCAGGACTAATTGTAAGGAATGTTAGAGCTCAGCTCAGTGATTCAACATACACTGAAACCTGGCTTTTTACTGGTGTTTACTAACCCACTGAATGGGATAAAGATTTGCATAATGGAGATAACGTTGCATTCTTCAGTAATGAGTTGAGCAGGATTAGCAATTCAAATCACCCCTTAATCAATTGCAGCACCTTCCCCTTATTTTAAGGTTTGCTGTTGTGGTGTCCAAAGGTTATGAAATTCAAAGTAGCACAGAAACACAGGCAAGGTATAAAAATGCAGCATAACTTAGATATTTAAATCTTCTGTTTCTGGCATTTTACTCTATGCTCAGAAGAATATTTGTCTCTGGTGAGAATAAGTCCTCCTGGGCTCAGTTCCCAGCTTGACAGAAGAGATTTTCGTCTTCTCCCCAGGTCAGCAGAGTGTGTTGGTGGTGATGGGCAGTCTTCACTCTGGCCAGGAGGCAGGATGGGGACAGGGGTCCTTAAGCTGTGGCAGGGACTGTAGACTGCTACAACCCTCCCAAAAAAAGAGGGATTGATGCTCACAGATCCACAGCTGTAGAATGGACTTCTGCCCCCTGTGAACTGAGTGTATTTTTAGTAGGATTTAAAAATAGCATTCTACATCCTCACATGCACTGGAAAGAGAGGAGTATGAGGGCAGTTCATCCTCAGAAAAAGGACAGAAATTGTCTTTTAAAATGCTCGGGGGAAATGTATAAACGGCATCTTTAGGTTTTTTTAAAATTGCCTTGTAGCACCAGATACATGGTCAGTTCTGGAAATAAACCAGCTGCTCATCTCATCTCCTGTTTGTCTGTGACTCTGAATAGCTGGAATAGCAAAACATGATGTGGAAGCCATTGAATCTTGAAATATGGAGCTACCTCATTTCTAATACGAAAAAATAAGTGCTGTGATTGTTTGCTGGCTGGATTACTGAACTCACGCTTTTGTTTCTGTTGTCCCCACTTTGGGTTTGCAGTTGCCACCAGAGTGTCTGGTTCAGAGCTGAAAGCCTTGGATGGTCTATGCACCAGAGGAGGGCTTAATTAAATGTGCATTGAAGTCTGAGGCTATTTATAGTAGGGAAGCAGTGGAATTGTTTATGATCTGGAGATGTACTTCTTAATTAAAGTTATCCAGGTGCACTGCAGAGAGGAAACAGAGCTGTTAAAAATGCAGAGGAAAAGGGCTTATATTTCAAGGTGTAAGCAGGCTGTGGAGGTTGCAAGCAGCAGTTGGAACAGGCTGGCTGAATGCTTCTGCTCCATGCTTCCTTGCCATTTCCTATGAAAAACTCTTTTTTGATTATATTTCATTTCTGCCCCCTATTGAAGGACTTATACTTGTCTCTAAGTGCCTGCATAAAAGCTCCTGAATTACGTTTCACTTTAAAACTGCTGTCACTGCAGTCCTGCTAAATGAAAGGATGTATTTAAAACAGGCACTGGATTTTGTAGCACTCTGCTTTCCTCTTATAATTGATGGTAAAAATAAATTAAAGGCTTAGTATGTAAGGGATTTCTTTTATTTGTGAGGATGTGTCTGTCCATCTGCTTGAGCTCCTCATCAGCTTCAGTCTCTGCCTGGGTAGGGAAACCAAGAAAAAGATTATGAAAAAGAGCAGAAACTGATTCACTGAAAAATACCAACTTGAATGGACTTCATCAGGCATTTATTATGGCCAATGTTATGTTTTAAACGAAATAGCAAGATAAAAATCATACTTAAATGTCTCACACTGGCCACTCATTTCATAGCTATTCATCCAGTAAAAAGACTCAATTTCTTCTGGAGCTGAACATTTGCTTCTCTGTCACTGAGCACCAGCATCCATCCTATTCTGTGGGAGAGGTTCTTTTAATTTAAATTTGAATTAGTTGGCCTTCTGGAATGGGAGGCACTCTCTCCAACTGTCTGAAGGGTCCACTACTGCTTTGTGTCAGAAAGCCAACCTTGGGCAGAAAAAAGCCCTATAGAAGGGACTCATCCTGCTTACCTGAGACTCCTTCCAGGGAAGGGAGTGGAGGTGGAGGGAGCCTGGACAGCTTGGCCCTGGTTGGTGTCTAGCTTTCATTATTAAGTAGTTGAATGCATATATAGTGGTTGAATTTGAATTTTCCTTGTATTCTTGGAGATGAGCAATAGCAGTTTGGGCTTAGCATCATACCCAGCTGTGGGGTAGCATGAGATCACTTTTGGCTTGGAGATCATAGCTCATCCTCCATAAAGGGTTAATTTAATTTCTTCCTTTTCCCCATCCCTGTTTAATGTGAGTACTGTGCACTATGACCTATCAACAAGAAGAAAAAGTGGGAGGGAAACAGAAATAAAAAGAAAGAGTGTTAGAATAGTTCTAAATTAATTCTGTTAGCATTATATTACCATAGTTCTCCCTAAAGTCCTACTAAACACATAATGAATGCAGTGTTGTCTTTAGAAATCATGTTGTAAATGCCTTCTGGTCAAAAGTGCTGAAATACATTTGAGAATCAAGGGACAATCAGAGGCACTCACTCTCTCAGGTAACCTTCCTCTGCTCTTCCCCAGGACCTGTTAACAAGACACAAATTGTTGGTGGCAGAATTTCTGGAACAAAATTATGATGTAGTAAGTATCAATGATGAATGACTTTTTAAAAAATCCATTTATGCTTGGCTGGAAAAAAAATGTGCAGGAGGTTTCGTGCTCTGCATAAACTCCTTACATAGAACTGCAAACCCAAACATTGCTTTGTTCTGGAGCAGAATCCCCTCCTGGCCTGTGAAATGCAGATACCCCCTCTGCACACACCTGGGGACACACGCCAAGGTTTCAGGAGAACTCATAGTTAAGGACAAGTTTTATTCCTCACTGTGTGTATCGGATCTCCTCAAGGGTGAATGGAATTGAAACTTCCCATGTAAAGAGATCATGGGAGAAAACTTGTGCAGGTTTTAAACAGTTTTGTGATACCCCAGCACCGACAGGGCCAAACTGGTGTTATTTACTGCACATTGGGACAGAGGAGAAGAGTTACTGAAACAAGTTTTAACATTACTGGAAATTACATGTACCTAAACGAGGGACCTAGGTCTGAGTATTCCTATTATCCTCCTAAGGCATTTAGTCCCTTAGTTAGCTGCTATTTTTCACTTTGATTTTTTGGCTCCTTTTTGGACCAAATGTGGGTCAGAAAAATTCCATTGGATTCAACTAAAATTGGATTGATACAGATCATGGAATTAGACTGTGGGTTATGTTTTTGTGTTACCTGAGGTATTCTTTATTTCATTGCCAAAATGAAAAGACAATTTTTTTTCATTCTGGTTGCCACAAAGGTTAAATAAAGAGCAGGCTTGTTATTGCTGAGTCACTAATGCAGCTTAGCTGAAGCAAAATAAGGGTCTCTGCTAATCTTTGCTCTTAATACTGAAGCACTGCACTGGAACAGTCCCCATTCTACATTTATTAGACATTTGAAATTGTTAGGTATCTATTGCCTGAGCAAGGTTTTTTTGGGTTTTTTTTTTTTTTTTTTTTTTTTTTTTTTTTTTTTTTTTTTTTTGTTTGTTTGTTTGTTTGGGTTTTTTTGGGGTTTTTTTGGTTGGTTTTTTTTTTTTTTTTTTTTTTTTTGTGACTATTGGATGGCAGTGTTGATTTTTCCCGCTTGTTTGGTAGATAGTTTGAACTTATTGCAGCCTTCTCTTTTAGTCTTCCTGACCACAAGATCCCCCTGGTCCATCCCTGCAAAATCCAGCACACTTTGTGCCTAGTGACCCTTGCTAGGCAAAGGGCTCTAACAAGTGAGGGTGCTGAAGGCAGGTGAGGTGGCACCTCACAAAAGGAGCATTTGGGATGCCCTATGGCCATTTTGGGGTGTTGTATTAAGTCACACAGGCAGTCATGACCATGGTGTGAGTGAGTGGATGTTATGTGCTGGACCCACATGTCCTGGCAGCAGAGTCACCCTTCTGTAAGAGAAGGCTGTCCAGGCCCTGGCTTACTTCTGTCCCAGTTGGCTCACACCAGCCCCTGTTCCATCCAGTCCATATGTGGTATTCCCCCTCTGCAGCACTTGGAAGAGGAGTGTTCCTGAGTGTTAATTCACTGCATGATAACCAGCCAAGAGAAAAGGCCACAAGAGCTGGGTCTGGCACTGCAGTGAAGTGAGGGTGGCACTGCTGCAGCCTCTGCTGCTCCTCTGGCTGAGAAGGACCAAGGGAAGGAAGGATGGACATGAATCTGATGCATTTGTGTTTTCTTGTTACTCTAGATCTTTGAGGATTATGAAAAACTCCTTCATTCTGAGAATTACGTAACAAAGAGACAATCTTTGAAGGTAAAGTCTCTCAGCACTTTCCTCTTAAATTTGTGCTCTGTGTTATGCAGAATATCAAGGTGCATGTATGGTAATGGAACAGCCATTTTCTATTGAGAAAAGAACTAAGGGCTTGTGATGCACTTCCTGAAATGCACAGACGCTCACTGTGTCTTTGCTTTCCTGGACCTCTGGGGAAGCACTGGGACATTTCTATGGAACAAGTGCCATCACTTCTCCTCTGAGCTCGGATCCTTTGGTTCGGAACGTGGGTTCCAATGAACTTGGCAGTAACGTGGCAGTCTCTCTGTGGTGCACCAAGTGTGGCATGGCCTGCACATGGAAGCAGAGGGGGCTGTGAATGTCACATGGGAATGAAATGAGGGTGTCTTTGTGGCACAGCTGCACTACACTTGCTTTTGTCCCAACTGCTCTCACCAGCCCCTATTACACAAAGCCCACATGCAGGATCCCTCTCTGTAGTATTTAGAAGATGAGCATTATTGGGCATTAAGTAACCCACTGCATGATAAGAAGTCTATTTCCATTTTTTTTCCCAAAGGTAATGACACTGAAACCTCTTAAGCAAGTATTGAAATAGGCTGCTGCTTTCTTTGTGTTCAAAAATGATGTGGTGAACTGAAAAAAAAAGTGGTTTTTTTCTAATTGTGCTTACAGCTTCTGGGTGAACTGATTCTGGACCGACACAACTTTGCCATCATGACAAAATACATCAGCAAACCAGAAAACCTGAAGCTGATGATGAACTTGCTGCGAGATAAAAGCCCCAATATTCAGTTTGAAGCATTCCATGTGTTCAAGGTGAGCCAGAATAACTTGTAGAGGTGGCAAACTTTCTCTTCTCATCATATAAGTGTCTTTCGAGCTGGACAAGAAGTCCAGAAAATTAAGGCAAAGGTGGAGGTTTACAGACACTTGCAGTGTTTGAGAGTGTTGTAATTGAAAAGGGTTCTATCACTCAACCTCTGATTTCTGTTTGCCCACCTTCAGATGAGACCTAAAGCAGCATCATTTTGGTTTGAGCTGGGGGACGTCAGTCAAGGAGCCATGGCTTCAGATAACAAAATACACAACTTCTAGGTAGTATCCAGGGGACCTTCTCCCCACTTCTTGATCATTTTGCCACGTGATTCTGGGTGAAGATAAAAAAAAAGGTCTTAAAACTCTACCTTAAGATTAAAGGCAGGTGGTGCTGGTGCTGGGCATCAGTGCAAATGCAATATGCTTTTAAAGGCATTAGAAAGGTTTGGTAAATCTGAGCTTGAAATGAGTTTTATCCTTCCTTCATTTTGCAGTGACATTAATGCAGTGTTGAACAATTACCAGACCCAACCAATGTCCCTTTTTTCATGATGATCAATGTTAGTAAGTTAGAAGTTTACCATTTTCCTATCAAAACAGTTCTCTGCTCTGGAACAGAGGCTGAGTCAGATTGTTATGTAGAACTAACTCTAATTTGGAATGAACCTGTTAATTTCAAACTATAAATAGAGTTGTTAAAAATTATCAGAAGAGGAATTTTGAGCCTCTAAGGATATCCCCTCCCTAAGCTGGCTAAGAAAAATACCAGATAACACCAAATGACTGTGGAAAAAGGTTACAGCACCCTCCACAAGTTCAGGGTGACTTGTTGAGTTTTGTACTTACGCCATTTCTGATTTGGAAAAAAAGCTTTCAGATCTTCAGTGTGAAGACTTAGAGAATGTGCAGCTTCTTCAAAAAGTTTTTAGTTTTCTAAAAGAAAAAAAAAGCTTCAAGGAGGATTAATTAAAAGAAAATTCCTTTCGTGAAATAAGCAGCTTGGTAAGCTGTTCCCTTGCTGACTTCTTCCAGTTAACTGAACCACTGTGAGTAACTTGTACTCCTCCTCCTTATCAGGAGGTGTGTGGCTCCAAGATAAGCGAGCAGTCTGGCTCCAGACACTTGCAGCCTTTGAGATGCCAGTGGGAAGAAGGTATTCAGAGGATTGGGGTTTCTTGGCCACTCTGTGAAGTGGCCAAGATTTAATTTATGAAATACATGAGTTGCTGCTTCTGAATTAATGATAGGCATGGACCAGGCCTTGGAAATGGCTGATTTCACTTATTTTAGGAGGCATTCCAAAGGACTTGGAATAATGTTAAAGGATTCCAGTGTGCAACCATGTCACACATTGCTGTTCCTCCCATTCTGCCTTCCCATTCCTCCCTTCCACTATGTTGCATGCTATTTCCAGTTAGAGTGGGGATATTGCAGGCTCATCCTTGCTTTACCACTTGCAGTGGCTGCCATGTGGATAGAATGCTTGGACCTTGGAGTGCCAGCAAAACAAACCATTAGCAACAGTGGTGTTGTGTCTCTTCAGTTCAAAGGGCCAAACTCCGTCCTCAGACACCTCTGTGGGATGTCATTGGTGGTAGCAGCATTTGAGCAGGGCCAAAGCATTCCCATGGCATTCCTCACACTCCCTCACACACGTGCAGTGCTCATTGTGGGGGAGCTGCAGACTTAGAGCAGAACTTGATCAGCTGGGAATTGCTCCTTCACAACCAGCAGCAGCACACTGTGGAGTAACTGTAGAGGTGCAGCAGCTCCCCTTTTAGGATCCTCCTCACTGAGGATCTGGTTTTCCTGGATGTAGCAGCACCCAGGTCCTCCCCAGAAGGAAGGGTCATTACAGGGTTTGTTACAGAAGATTGCATTGTGAATTAGCTTCGTAGAGGGGGTCAGAGAAGCTCTTTTCCCTTTGATTTCACTCCTTAAATTGAGTTCTGACTTTTTGAGAACTACTGAAATCCTTATGTATTTAAGAGACTGGCTGTTTGTATCCTATTCTGCAGTATCCCTGCCTCCTCTTTCTGGGTTTGTGTCTCTCAGCCTGGTTTACTTGTCAGCTGTAATATTCCATGTTAATGTAACTGGAAGAGGAATCTTGTCCTCAGCTTCTAATCTCATAAATTTTAAACTCTGCCTGCACTTTAAAATTATGCTTCCAAAATATCGATGCAGTCCTGGCTGAAATTACAGTAGACACAGACCGCAGTGATTTGGAATCAAAGGTCTGCTGAGAAGTGGATACTTGCTGCTCTGTCTGAGCTGCCAAAAGATTTGGGTATAAATTACCTGATTTAGATGTTTCACCAGTTAGACACAGTTGAAATGAAAAAGTGTTTGTTTTGTAAGCGTCCAGATTCCAACACTCCCATGTCCCAGCTGACCCAGAAAAAGGCTTATGACTCTTACTCCCTGAGGTGATTTCTAATTATTGCAGATTTGAAACTGTAAGATAGTGATGAAAGTGATGAGCACTTCTAGTGCAAACTTATTTTGGAGGAATATTTTGTGGCTGAAAATGCCAATACCCCCAAGCTCTGAGAATATTTAAATTATCCAACTTACTCTGAGTGGGAAAATGAAGACAGAGTGCCCACTTGCAGTGCCTCTTTCCATTCTCCATTTAGGAGATGGTTGATCTTCCTCCTAACTCCAGCCCCTTCTCTTCTTTTGCCTGAAAAAAAAAAAAAAAAAAAAAAAAAGGATCTTCTGCCTTGCAGCACCCTCCTAAAGGTCTTCAGCTGCTTTGTAAAACTGGATGTCCCAGGCAACGTATGCATAAGGATTACCCAGTATTTAATCATGAGGAAAAGCTAACACACCTCACCCCTTCCCTCCTCCTTCATAAATAATCCAAGAGGATCACTTAGAGTTGTAGGTGTTGAGAGTCAGTGGTTCCTCTCTGCAGTGATCTCAGTGGAGAGATGTCAGTGTCAAGCACACACACTTTGGGGATCAAATATTGGGAAGGGCTCTCCAGCTCCTGTGGTGGGTGTGAGATGTGTTCCATTAGGGGAGCCTACTTTGAGTTTGCCTGTCTGTAGGGGAGGCTGTATCTTTCAGACGTGAATGTGATGCAGGGATTCCTTTCACCTCACATGTTCACAAAGGGTAGGAACAGGTCTCTTGGATTTCACAATTTGCTGATTTTGAGGAAAACACCCTGCAGCAGTGAGCTGGGACTATGTGACTTTCTTGCTCTTAAATAGACATTTAGCGAGATATATTTTACTGTTTAAATCTAAAAATAGAATGGGTACACTGTGTTTTGTGACCTCAGTTTCATTTTTCCATTCTCTTTCGTGCACATTACGAGCTACCTCCTGCAGCTTGCTCTGCAAATGGCCTCACACAATTTGACCATACTGACAGTTTGCTCTTGGTACGAAGCTGAGGCCGTGTTTGTGGGGATGTGTCCTCTCTGTGCCTCAGCTGCATAATCTAAAGGGGCAGGGTTATTATGTGAAGCATTGTGCTATAAGCAGCATGAACCTGTGTGTTCTGTGTGTGCAGTGTCCTGACAGTGACATTGTGCATGACCCCAGAGTAAGTCCTAAAATACTCCGTCTAGAACATGCTGTAATCGCTCTTGCTCTGCTGTTGCCCCAGAAGATGGTAATGCCTGATTATTAATTGTAAGGAAATAAGGTCAAATTCTCTAATCAAGTAATTATGATGTTTGTTTGAAGAAATACATGAGGACTTTTAATGGAGAAGGTAGCAACAATTGCACTTGGACAATTTTTGAAGCTTCAGAGTTGATTTTCATTTCAGGCCTTTTGCAAATACTCATGAAATGGAGCTGTCTCTGTTTTGAGAAAGCTATATTTAGAGTGGGAATTTTTATATGGGTACTGTCTTTATTTTGGGTCTCTTTCTCTATCATCTATCTGAATTTAATGCTCTAGAACATATATCCATTCATAATGAAACCACAGGTGAAACCAAATTCTCTGTGGTTTGATCCAACTTCATTTTAGTTGAAATGTTCCAGATAGCTTTAAAAATATTTCTGGTTTTAGGGATTGATCTCCTTCCCTATGGCAATACAGAGTTCAGAACGAGGGGAACCCTTTCTAACATAAAGTCTTGTGGTGGTCCTACTCCTGGGCTCTGTGAAGCTGGTCAGTTGATACTGGCAGAATTGATTTTGTTTGCTTAGCCAAAGTATTGAATAACATTTCAGGAATTTTCTGGTCCTTGAACATTCTCTCTTTAGGAGTCCCTGTTGACACTGAGCAAGACTGGCAGTTGAGATGATCTTTGTTTGAATGTTCACTTTTCCAGTTTTTCAAGGGGAGGATTGTAATCTATAAATAATTGAGCAGGAAGATAAACAGGATGTGATGGCTTCTATGAAACTAAGTTCTTTATTATATGCTATGGTAATACCAGTGGTAGGTCCTATATGAAATGCTATTTACTAGCCTTACCACCAACCTTCCAGTCCTGTTTGCACAGCAGAGAGCTTTCACAAGAAGAATTATTTAGATTTCTTCATTTTGAGAGTCACCCTTCAGACAAATATTAGGAAAACCTCATATTCATTGAAGGAAGATGTTCAGCACTCAAGGTCAGGCCTTCTTTGATGGCTTCCATTTGCATTGTCATCAGATGACTTCTGAACATGTAAGTCCTGCCAGTGTATTTGATGGTTTCTTCACCTCATCACCAAGGGGGAACTGAACTCCAAAATAAAAATTTCTTATGAGGATCTGTAAATCCCTGCCTGTAGGCTTATATCCTGCTTTTCCCCAAGGCAGCTCATCCAGATGACATAGTCCAGATATCATAGTCCATATCCTGGAAGTATCTGGCTTTCATCAGCATGATCACCTGCTGTAGGTCAGCACACAGGGACCTGCATCCTGGGGCTGCTCCAGCTGAGAGCATGAAGTGCTGCAGCTTCATCCAGAGCCAAATGTCCATATTCAGGAGATCTCAAGATTCATGTTCCCTAGATAAAGCAGAGACTGAAAAGCTGTAAATTATGTTCAGGTTTACATCCCCAACCCCTTTTCCTCCCAGTCTAAGGGAAACCAATGCATCAATAGCAGTGTATCAAAGAGGAGATGCTGCTCCCAGATGTTGCAGCTGTTGAGAGTCCCTCAGGTGTAGTGAGAGCTGTGAAGTGGCCACCCCACCCACGGGCAGACGTGTCCCTGGTACAAGGCTGCCTTGTGAGAACTTCGGGTATCGTGCAGGAAAGTGGCTGCTCAGAAGGGATCCTTGGGACTGGTGGCTGTTAGTGCTGCACTTGAGAAGTTTTAGGTGGCAAGCGGGAATAAAAAGAAATAATTTTGGATGATAGCTCAGGGCAATTAGAGAAGGGCAAGGGGAGGCCTGTGTGAACAACTGTAGATAGTGTACTGTGGACCATGGCCTAGATACTAGACCAAGAAAAACTTTGTAATACACTTTGGGAATGTTCACCCAGCATGCCAGATGTTGCAGCTCCTTCTGCACAGCACAGGGCAAAGTACCTTGCAGCAGGGACTCCTAGGAGCAGCCTGAGGAGGAGGGATCCAGAGGAGACAAAAGCATAGACAGAGATTAAGACTATTCTAGCATCAGGATGCTAGAGTTTAAGAGCAGATACTTTGCCTCACTGTTGTGAAATGAAGAAGTACTTCTAGCTTCCTGTTTGAGCAGAGGTACTCAGTGGGGTACTGTTGGTGTGTGTTGAACCCCACTCCTTCCACAGGTTCCCTTGATGTGGCACTTTCCCCACCACTTGTATAACGTCCTCTGATTTTGGAGTATGAAGCCTAATGGTGGGTCCAGTCTGAACTCTGCTCCAGACTTTACCAGGTGATGTCTTAGGGACAAGAGGCTGTAGCACAGCCCCCAGGACAGAGGGTGCGTGATCCTCATCAGGTAGCACAGCTCCTCCCTGAGCAGCTGGATGTGGCCCAGGTTTTCCTGTGGGCACAACCTCAGGGGAGACAAAGGGACCTGCAGAAGAACCTGTTGTGATTCGCTGGATCAGGAGCCAGCGGTGGTGCCGCCTGTGCTCGGCAGGACAACATGCCATTCTGTGCTGTCAGCAGATGTTTGTTTTCATTCTGCTTTGGACAGGCCTGGAGGGAAACTGGACACTTTCCAGTTCTGTCCATCCTTAATTTCTTCTCATCGGGTAGAGAATATCTGGAGTTATTTCTGTCGTTGCACAAGCGCTCAGGCGGTGTTTGTTGACCAGCCATGGTAACCTCGGTGCCAGCCAGATGTGGGAGCTGCTCCCGGGGTGGCCGGGCTGCGCTGCACGTGTGTTCCCACCGCCAGCCCCGTCTCCCCCTCCTGACAGACGTCCCCAGAGCCCCAGCTCTGTGGCATTCCGAGGAACCTGAAAAGAGCCTTTCACTGCTGCCCTGTGCAACCTTAGGCTTGCACTTAACCCAGAGCAAATGTTAAAGAAACAGTGTCGTGGCCTGAGGGGTCATGTTCAGAGCTGGAAAACCGCAGCTTTAGTGATTACAGGAGGAAAAATCAGAGCATTGAAGAAGGCCAGTAAGCCCAGAGTGCTAGGCTTGCTGTGCCAGGTGAGTATCTGTGTCTCACATCACCTTCCTGCATTGCCACCCTCCTCTGGTCAGCAAGGGCTGCAGAGATGCTGGGCACACCACAACCCTCCTGCTCCTGCTGCTGTAAGTTTCTGTGCTCCCGTGAATGGATTAGGCAGAGGGAAGTGAGGCCTCTGACATTTTTCCAAACCAAAACAAAACTGGCAAGTCTAATTTTAGGCCTGGTTTAATACAGAAATTATATCAATACTGACAGAAAGCTTTCCCATTCTCCTGGTAATTAATTTCTGTGTATTCGTCTTGTGGGAGGGAAGAGGCTGAGAATGGATAGCTCCCTCTCAACACCTGGGTTTACAGTCCAGTTTTTATCACCAGAGAGCAAAATGAAATGGAAGCGATACCACACGCAGGCATAGTTTTGCCTCAATTTGCTGTCGAACCAACGTGTTTGGACTCCTGTCTGACTGCCTTGGGATAAGGTGTGTAGCAGGAGAGCATCTGCCTGCCAGCCTTCAGCCAACTTGTTAGAAAGTAACTTATGGGGAGGTTGTGACTGATGATCCTTTATCTCTGTCTCTCTGCCCCCACCCCCTCGCTGTCTCTCTGTGCCTGATTTTGTTTGCATGTTAGGTTTTTGTGGCCAGTCCAAACAAAACACAGCCTATTGTGGAGATCCTGTTGAAAAACCAACCCAAGCTAATTGAGTTTCTGAGCAATTTCCAGAAAGAAAGGACGGATGACGAACAATTCACTGATGAGAAGAACTACCTGATTAAGCAAATCCGAGACTTGAAAAAGCCAACGGCATGAAGAACACATCTTGTTTTCCACTGTAGGCATTAATCTCAAATGTTAAGTTCCTCTGTGTCCCTTAAACACCACAGTAGTGCTTGAGAAGGCACAGCAAGTGCCTGGTTTTTATTTTGTCTTTGTTCCTAGATGTCAAGAGTATAGGGGTTTTACATGAGAACTAAAAAACCAAAAATCTAGAATAATATATTATTTTTAATCAAGACTATAATTATTTATGTCAGTTTAGAATCTCTCTGTAGTAGAAGCTGGTTTGACAGATTTTGTTTTGTGCTCAAGAAGAACGAACCTCTTTGCTTAACTTTATCAGCAAACTCAAGCACTGGCAAGTGCACAGAGCAGGTCTTCTGAGGACTGTGATGCTGTTCCTTCACACCTGTAGTTGTGACTTGGTTCTAGCACTGCACACATACAAGACTGTGAAAGAGTACATTGGTCTCTGGAGTTACAGGTCAGGTTCTTTAGTCAAAACTACAGAAGATGAAAAAGCAGAAAAGGTCGCATTTTTGCTTCATTTTGTGTTCTTTCATCTTTTTTCCCCCCCTGGATCAGAGGTTTTCTATTCCATGCTAGGGAACAGATGGATATATCAGCCATCTGAGCTGTTTCTGCCTAACTGCCATTTCCCTGTGTGTGATCTATCTTGTGCTAGAGCACAGGCTTTTCGTACCAGCTCCCAAGCAGTCTCATGAGGAGCAGCCCCACGTCCACGGTGCTCCTGTGCCCTGTAATGGGAAAAGGCGAGGGCAAGACCCCCCCATCAAAGGCCGTGCTGTATTTCCAATAAAGTGATCCCACACCTAAGGAAACCATCCATAGCCAAGAATATTGGGTGGTAGCCAGAGCTACTTGGCTGAATTGTGACAAGGGCTGAGCCTCGGCACCAGAGTGAGAGGAGGGTCCTTAGTGTCCTTCCATTTGAATTCCAGTCCTGTCTGTGCGAGCTGGGGTTGAGCTGAGTTCAACAAGGGAGTCATGAAAAGTCCCCAGCCAGATCTGCTGCGTGGGCTGAAGTCCCTGAGCCTGCAGGTGCTGTCACAGCTGAGAGCATTTACTGGATACCAAGCCCGGGAGGCCACCGGGCAGCAACAGGCACCAAAGGCCACCCGTAGTCTGGCATTTTCTGTCCTTGTTCATCCTGAAGTGAATTCAGGTTCTGTGTTGAAGTTGTAGAAAAGGAGGTTGTTGCACCATTAATGTTTTGAGTTTAATAAGCTCTATGGTACAGACAGTGTTTCCCTGGTATGTTTGAAGAGTTTTTGGGGTGATTTGTTTTCGAACAGGAAAATGTTATTCTGATGCTTTATTAGGATGTGGAGTTTGAGAGCAGGGAGTGGAAATTTCTTGAATTTTTCTGGACAGCCTAAGTTCTGAGTTTTCCTATCTGCTGTAAGAAAGTTTTCTAGCTAAAGCTCTAGCTAATGCTTCAGGTAATAGGTGACAGTGAATTGTAAAAACAGAACAAGCCCTTTTCTTTCATTAAACTCTTGTATATTGAGGTGACTGATACTTTAATTTATGTGCTTTAGAAAAGGGAAGAAACAGAACAGATTGTGGTCTCTCTCTTCTTTTTTTTTTTTCAGATGTCAGATACACAAAACAAATGTACATCTTAGTTACCTGGAATTTAAAAAAAAAATAAATACAAACTATTAAAGGCATGATTACTGATCACCCTTTATTTCTGTCTCTGGGTTTTTTTTCTCTCTTGCCTTTCTGGATAGCCAGACTCCATATAGTGCTAAATTCCTTCTCTCCTTTGCCAGCTGGTTTCAGCAGATGGAGAGGGATGAGCACTGCCTTCAGAGCCAATGCTCTCTGAAGCATCACCTCTGCAGCCCTGGCTGGCAAGGGTCTGGCAACCCCAGTCCCAGCCCAGCTTAGCCTGGCCATGAGCCTCAGCCCCACGGGTGCTGTTTGCTGGCAGTGATCCCTTGCAGGTCGATAAGGGGATGTCTCCAGAATTGCAGTCCTTGGAGCCATTTAAGTCTGATCCTCTGAGATTTGGAGCTGAATCCGAAGGGTGCTTGGCTGTGTTCTGAGCTCCTGGGGTGGGGCTGGTCTCCAGGGCTGGATTAACACAGAGACACGTGTCTATTGCCTCAGCCTCCGGTCACATGAGAACACTGAGCTTCCAGCCCATGCTAGGAAAAAGTCTCTCATGGTGTGCTGCTGGGGAATGCCTGCCCTTGATGAAGTGAGCGTGACCCACACAGAGGTGCCCAGGGAGTCTACAAGGGGTCACACTGTGAGCACTTTGTCTGTGTGGTCTGGACACAGAGGAGCACTTGAAGAGATCCAAACCTGGCAGTAACACAAGGATCGAGGTTACACCCTGGTGTCTGCATAGGCAGAGATGTGTCAGGCCAACAGGAACAGTGATGGGGCCTGGCCCTGAGAAGGAAGCCTTTTCCAGGGCAAGGAGACTTTCGACCATGTGATAAAGTAAGTGGTAAGGAGGGCTTGTGAAAAAGGGGATCTGTGTGTGTGTCTGCAAGAGTGGGAGAAAGAAGTGGTCTTGACCCATGCCAGGGCCCTTGCAGCTTGTCCTACCAGAAGCTGGTCCTGCAGTAGATCACACAACACATCTCAAAGTAGAGTCTTCCCCAAGCTCAACTTGCTTAGATCTTTGAAAAAATAAAAAGCATAAAAATTGGTGAAGATGAAATTGAGCACCATAATAATATTTCACAGCAGGTGGGGACACATCCCTAATTAAATGAAAATTAGGTCTTTTCTAATGTGACTTTGAAATAATGACAGAACTCTCAATTTCCTTTGGTGAATTCAGTCAAGGTGGTTCTTCTGCCTAAGGGTGTGCTCCCACCAGGAACTCACATTTTATCTGAAATTACTTTCTGGGAGGGCTGTATGATTGCAGGACGTGGTTCATCAGAGTGAAGGCAGGAAAGAATATTGTAAACTGGAAAGATAAAAAAGGTCTAGGAAGCCTCTCCATTCCATTCTGCACACAGCATTCGGGGGGTTTGGATCGCATGAATGAAACTCTGCCAACATATGATGTACGATCCTGCAATGTCAAACCTTATTCGATACAGCAGAGTGCCAAGAATCTTTGAACCATAAGCTTCTGTCATGGGATTTGGGCAGCTTGTGCTGAAATCAGGAACATCTGATTAGAAGCAGCCACAGGCTCCCCAGAGTATCCTGTGTGTTCAGCAGCAGGTGTGAACCCGGGAGAGGCCAAGGACTCTGGCCTTCCACAAATGTGGGCGTTAAGACCGCTTGAGCCTCTTAATCTGCATTCTCCAGAGACAAGATCAGATGAGAAGGAAAGAATGACTTGGGCCTCTGCTGTTATCTAATGATAACAGCACTCACAGGAGGGAGAGAAGATCCAGATCCCATTTGTTCTCTAGCATGTGCTTTGCTCTTGCTTGTGAAATTGGAGCAGGGCTAAGAGAATCCAGGCCTCTTTCCAAGGGGTGCAGTGGTGTTTGGTCAGTAGAGAAGCTTTTTCTCTGGGCCAACAAATGCTTCATTTCTCTTTCTGAAGTAGAAGCACTTCAACATTTTGGCTGAAAGCACCTTCCTGCAGAACATCTTATGCCTGGCAGTGAAAGTTGTTATGATGCAGAGAGGATACAGGTTTTGGTCTCTGTGACATAAAAGGGAATTGTACATAACTCTCCTACTCCTTGACTAAGCATTCTTGCATAAAGATGCAGGTTTCCATGGACTGAGTGTAAGATGTCCCAGAGCCTCCAGTGGGAAGTTCAGCCCCACAGTGAGAGGCAATCCTGTGAGCAAGAGCTGCTCTGACCTGGGGAAGAGAAGGAGCTAAAGTCCCTGCCATCCCAGCCCATGATGAACAGAAGCCTTGCCTCCAGCAAAGACTGCAATCCCTCAGGGTCTGATGAGTAAGGCCACAACGTATCAGCAGCCCAAGCCAGCTCTGACCACACTTGGTGCTGGGCAGGCAACGTGGGATCAGGCTAAGGGAAACCCAAAACAAGGTTAGCAGTTTTGGCCGTGTGGTTCAGCTCTAAGCCAAGCGTCTCACAGGGCCGTGACTTGGTCCAGGCTCCCCCAAGAACCCCAGGGAGAAGCAGGCAGTGAGCCCAACCCTCCTGACTCACGATCCTGCTCCACAGCGCCTGCCTTGAGCTGGCCTCTCTTTCTAGAAATGGGAAAGGAGGAAAAACAATTAAACAACCCATCCCCTTCCTATGGCACTGGTTGTGAGGGGCTTTCCGAAAATGGGTAAAAATAACCTTTCCCACCTCAGGCAGTGTCTCATTGAGTGGCAGCACGGGGACAGCCTGTGCCGGGGGTGTAGCGCCAGCCGTGGCCCAGCGGGGCGGCAGCTCCCCCCACCCGGCTCAGTAATGACGGCGCGCTGGGGCAGGCACGGGTGGGGTGCCAGCGCTGCGAGGCAGCGGCGTGCCTTGCCTGCTGACCACTGCTACAAGAGCCCCGCGGCCGTCTCCATCGCCCTACGGGCACCGACAGCCGCTTTGCTGCCGAGCGCTGCCGCAGGAACGCCACGCACTGCCCTGCGCTGCCCTCGCTGTCTGCGAGAGCGCAGACCCTGCTGTGGCGCGGCACGTCAGGCACGGCCAGGTGTCCAACACGGTCTCGACCCCCTCCCTCCCTCCCTCCGTGTACCAATTTTGCAGGCTGGTAGTGATGCCTACAGGGCCATGGGAAAGGGTGTGCTTTTCTTCAGAGCCTCTCCCTCAAGCACAGATTTGGAATGAAATTTCCAAATGTCATTGTCCCATGGCCAAAACCGTAACCCGTGTATTTGAAACCGCCACACTGTGCCAGCAGACACCTCCAGCACGTTGAGCATTGACAAGCAGTTGGACACAACCAGCACCTGATCACCAAGGTGACAGGTAGAACAACCTCTTGGCTGCACGACAGACACCAGCCCAGTCATGGCATCATAGGCCAGCTCCTCACAGTTAAAGGAAAAAAACCCCACCCAAATCCCCAAAACAGATCTCCTGGGGAGAGCTACTAGTCTGCCAGTAAACAGAGTGATTTCTTCTGAGTGCACAGAGAAGAGAGCACCTTGTCTTTGGGGCCATGAAGTGCCTTACTCACCTCTTATGAATAGAGGCCCTTTATTTCCAAATTGCTGGGTACGTTGCCTCTACTGACGCTCAGCTTTGGCAATGCCCTTCAGCTCCCTTGTAGAACAGCTGGTTTGACAAGCGTTTGGAGCGGATTTAAAAATACTGTTGTCAAAGCAGAGCTCGCTGCATCTGTTTGTGCAAACACGCAGTCAGGGTTGGCTTTTTGGCACACCCTGGCACAGCCCTGCCCCAGCAGCCAGCAGGGAGCAAACAAACCCAGCCTTTGCTCAGGCAGATGGTCAGATGCCCAACAGGCTCTGTGTGCCTGGGACAAGCGGGAGCCTGCAAAGAGCAGGGCTCTCGAAATCCCATGGGGGAAGTGGAGAAAGGCATCTCCTCCCCATTTTAAAGCTGGGTGTGGGAGAAAATTTATATTCATAGATGAACTCGCCTTGTGCCCCAAGGAACGTCAAGGGCAGAGCCACAATTAGCTCATAGCACAGAGCAGGCTCTTGCTGTGGGCTGACAGCCTTCCTGTCAAAGGCTCAAAGGAAAGTGACACTGGGGACTAGCAGGCAAGAAAGCAGGATGTCCCAGGGGACTGCAGGCATTGCAGAGGGAGGAGAGACATATGTTCATTCCAACAAAAGAGCCAGCTCTCCTGCTAATACATACCACTTCTAGCCATGCAGTTAAGCTCCTCTGCTTCCTGCTGGCTTTTGTTTTCTCTAAATCTGCCTTGCCCCACAATAGGAATGAAAGACTAAGTGAAGGTGAATGCACTGGCATCCACACTATCTTACATTCGTCTTCCAGGTAGTTCTGAAATAACATTGGGGAGGAGGAAATATGTCTGTGCTGGCATTTGTGTGACATGTCCCTAAGGATTGGCTCTAGCTGAAGTTATTGTTCAAGTACTTCATGGTTTCCCCACATTTCTTCAACCCCTTGTTTTTCCTCCAACTTAGAAATTTAGCTGCCCTGGAGGAAAATTTACTAGCAAAGCAGTGAGGTGACCTCACTGGAGCCAAAGTACAGATAGTTGAGCAATGAGGGGGAAGAAGGAGTAAAAAGTTGGGCTTAGTTGTTATTATACCTGTCTTGTGCTACTTGTGCCTGTCTTGTGATGAATGTTTTGAAGCTGGAATCAACCCCATCCCGCCAACAATGGTTCTGTAGCTACAGAAGCCACCCAGTCCTGAGACAGAGCCTGGCCCCCTGGGAAATCAAAGTGGAAAATTTCCTGTACAAAGAGCTGATACTTGGGGTGCAGAAGATAAATGTCACACTGCAAAACACCCCAGGGAAAAAGCCATGCTCAGCATTTTCCTCTGCATGTCTGTTCCCAGCCCAAGCATGGTGATGCCTGTGCTGCTGCACACCAGGTGAAAGAGAAGGCCATTTACCTACACAGCAGATATGCCAGCCACGATTTTTCTTCTTCTTCCATTTAAGAGCTTTGAGCTGCCTTATGTGTTCTGACGTTTACAATGAGCATCAGCACACCTTTGTCTTGTTCTGTCTGCAGCATCAGGACTCTCTGGGTACTGGTCACAATCACAGAATCATGGAGTTGGAAGGGACCTCTGGACACCACCCTTCCAACCCCTCTACTAAAGCAGAAACAGGTTGCAGAGGATTGCACCAAGGTGGGTTTTGAGTGTCTCCAGAGAAGCAGACTCCACAGTCAATCTGGGCAGTCTGTTCCAGTGCTCTGTCACCTTTGCGACAGAGAATTTTTCCCTCACATTCAGATGGAATTCACTGTATTTCGTGTGTACCCGCGGCTCCGTGCTCCTGTCACTGGGCTCCACTGGAAAGAGTGTGGCCTCACTATCTTTACACACCCAGCCCTAAGACATTTGTTGCACTAATCTATGTAAGTAATACAATATAAATTTGATGTGACAGACGAGAGCTGGAGCGGCTCCTGGTCCGGAGCCTGGCACGCCGCGAGTCCCGGCATCCCGGTGGAGCCCGGCACTCCCTGGGTCCCGCTCCCCGGGCTGCCTGGCCGGGCATTTCCCTGCCAACAGCGCCCTCTCCCGGCCTTTCCTTGCCGGCGGGGCCGGCCGCGCTGGGGAAATTTATTTAATTTATTGCTAATCCAATCTGAGCAGGGTAATGAGAAATAAACACATCTTATAAAAACTTCCCCTTACTCCTCTTTTCTTCCTGGCCTCAACTTCACTCCTGAATTGTATACCTTCTCCCCTCCAGCAGCACAGCGGGAAGGGAAATGGCAACTGTGGTCAGTCACCACACTTTCGTCTCTGACGCTCCTTCCTCCTCAGCGAGGCGACTCCTCACACTCTTCCACTATTCCAGCGTGGGGTCCCTCCCACGGGCGACAGTCCTTCATGGACTTCTCCATCTTTCCCTCGGGCTGCCATTCTTCATGAACTGCTCCATTGTGGGTCCCAAGTCCTGCCAGCAGACCTTCTCCGGAGGGGCTCCCCTCTCCACTGACTCCCACGGAGCCTGCTCCAGCACGGCCTTCCCACGGGGTCACAGCCTCGTTTGGCATTCACCTGCTCCAGCGTGGAGCTCTCCACGGGCTGCAGGGGAATGCATGTTCCCCTATGGACCTCCCTGGGCTGCAGGGGCACAGCTGCCTCCCCATGGTCTGCAGCAGGAGCTGCCGGGGAATCTCTGCTCCAGCCCTCGGAGCACCTCCTGCCTGTCCTTCTCCACTGACCTCCGTGTCTGCAGAGCTGTTCCTCTCACATATTCTCACTCCTCTCTCTGGCTGCAATGGTGCAGCTTTTCCCCATGTCTTAGATCTATTATCCCACTGGCTCCATAGCGGCGGCTGCTGGGCTTGGCCTTGGCCAGAGGTTCGTCCATCCTGGAGCTGGCTGGCATTGGATCTGTCTGATATGGGCAAAACTTCTGGAAGCATCTCACAGAACCAACCCCAGAAGCCACCCACTAACAAAACCTTGCCTCACAAACCCAATACAACAGTAACCCAGATCTATTTGAAACCAGCACAAACCATCAGCCTTCTTTGCTTTCCTAATCTCCAAGCAATGTCACTTACTGGCTCCAGCAAATTAAAGCCAGATATTTGGAGTCTGGTTTGCAGGCACAATGGCTGAAACCAAAAAAAACAACTATTTAGAGGACTACAAAGATTTTCAGAGCGGTCCCCACATTAAACATGGCTCTGGGAAGCCCGTCCCTTTGCCAGCCTGGCTGTGTCCCACTGACTGCTCACTGTGGTTCTATGATGACATTTCAGTTCAAGGGCACTTCTGAAACACATTTCCCATCTGTCCCCACTTACTGTATGTGGCTCTGTGACATGAGCCAGTCTTGGAGGGCTCCATTGAGCGGATTCCTTTCAGCTTGACAGGAAAACTAACTGTCGGAACAGCCATAATGCACTCCACTGGCTATCAGGCCCTCAGTCCAAATGCCTGGGCCGGAAGCAGGTGGATGTGAACCCCCTGGTGAGCCCCAGTGTCACTCCCTTGATGCACAGCCTCGCTGCCCCACAGCCGCGCTGCGGGCTGGCACCGCTCTCGGCCGCCATCCCCGCAGCGACCCTGCTCTGCTCGCAGGGACTGGGAACTGACTGGAGCCGGGCACCTGGCTATGTCCATGCAGGCACGCCAGCACAGGCAGGCGGGAGGTGAGGCAGGAACAGTTTTACTGTTGGACGGTCAAAGCTTCATCCACTTCCATCCTCTCCAACCAAGGAACAGGCGGTGAAGGTGGAGGCTTGCAGTGCTCCCTGATGCAGTTTCCACTCTCCTGAGGAGGAGGAAATTAATCCTCACAGGCTGAGGAAGAGGATCCCAGCCCTTTCCCAGGGCTGCCAGAAGGCACAGTCTCATGTTGAGACAAATTCTTCAGGCAGAGCAAAGGGAGCTGAGGTTACAGCTCAGCAAACAGTACTGGGCCTGTAAGGAGTGTGAGCATTCCAAAGCACTATGTAATGTTCCTAATAACCCAAAGCACTTAAAAATACACTTCTGTACTTACTGTCAGATTAATTTATTAGCAGGAAGCATGTTTTGCTGTAAGGCAGACAATGAACAGAGAATTTCTGTAATTCTCAGTCAGGAGGCCAACTTATTACTGACAGTTAATACCTACAATTAAAATGATTGTTCTGAAATGAAAGAGTCTCAAAATGCATATGGAAATTTCATACAGTGTATAAAATATATAACTTTTACATTTTTTGAGTAAATACTTTGCAGTTTTTATGTAAGAAACAAACATCCTAGAGTTGATTTGCAAAATAAGCACGGCAGGAGATGTCCACTATTCTGTGGCTCTCCCTGGTAAGCAGACAAGCAGAGCAGCACTTACAGAGTCCATTGGTTGAGAGAGGAACCCCAGTTGCATTTCTCCTGTTGGCCAGGATAAAGTCCCTACTTCATCATTCCAGTAAAAAAATAAAGTAGGATTATATTGACAATCAGAGCCTACAGAAATTTTTGAGCCCCTGGAAGAATCTGTAGAGTATAGTAAGACAAATAAAATCAGGCTTCCAAGCCTTCAGTCTTACAAGGGATTCCAAGTTTCACAGAAAGTTTTGTAAAAAGTCGTCTTTTTTAAAAAAAGTCATTGAAAATAAAGGTGAATCTTAACTCCTCCTGAAGCAGAGATTACCAGCAGCATTCACTGCAGTGTAGTCATTTCACCCGTGTGATAGTTGACCTAATTTACTTCTCTGTGTACCCAGGCTACCTATGATGTTTAAGGGACTTTTCAATTTCAGCTGTTCCTATGAAGATAGAGATTTTATTGGTTTTGATACCACCAAACTGATCACTATAAAACTTGAAGGGGTCTTAAATCTGGCCCCATTTTTTTTTCCTTGCTTCTACTTCAAGTAGATGAGCATTGCCAATGGATTATGGAAACAAGAAGGTTTCAATGGGTGGACTATGACAGACTTTTTATTCTAATCTGGACAGTGTACACTATCCAGTCACAGCCCTGCTACCCAGTTCCAAGCTTCCCCAAAACCTAAAAGAAACAAAAAGAACCTACAGATGCATCTTAACACTTGATTCCCCTTCAAGGACTTTAAGGAGGGCAGCAAAGACAAGATGCATGAAAGAACTGGGAAAAGGCTGTTTGCATATCCTACCAGCAAGAGCAGAAAAAGATTTCAGGTATTTGCACTGGAGAGCTCAGCAGAGGAGTGAACAGAAAGTCTTGGGACATCTGCTAAAACAAATAGTTTGAGGTCAGATTCAAAGCAGGAAACAGATGGGAATCAAAAGATTCTGGGTACAACTCTTTGTTCTGGTTATACATTACTTTCCCCCTCAAATTAGCAGCAACACTAGAGTGCAGTACCAGTGGCTGTTCCAAAGCCACCCTTGTAGTGTAGTCATCCAAGGGCACCTGAAAAGATCTGGGCTGTTCACTGGCACAGACCAGCCTATCTGAGAAACAACAGGACACTGGTGATTCATTAGCTTCTGTAGTCCTAGGAGCCTGTCAGTGAAGATTAACAAAACCTCAACACTAGCAATCTTCACAGGTATGTAGGTGCCAGTAAGATGCATACAGCCAAGTGCTTTTATGCCTGCCTCCAGAAGCTGAGAAAAAGCAAAGCTAATCTTTGTCTTCATTAATTCAGAGGGACTGCATGTGAGGAAGCACAAAGAGCAGCAAGGCAAGTACCACAAAATGAAACAACTCTGCTGCTATGGTAGGAAGTATGTATGAGAGACAAGATTGGTATCCAAATAATTTAGCTAGCAATGACTGCTATCCCAATGGTTTTGTGTCCATTAGACTGAGAAGCAGACTGAGAAGCAAAAGCCACTTTCAAGAACAGAGATAGTTGCTGGTGGTTATCTACCTATCATTTCCTACAAGATTCTCTTGACGACTGTATTTGAAGAACTACGGCTTATTTCTGCCATTTGCTAGACCAGAACTTATAAATCCATTCCCTTCAATCCATACCCCAAGCAAATAAGACATCATTTTATTATTACTCTGACCTACCACCAATTAACTTTCAGTGTGTTTTTTTTAATGTGTTAAAAATGATCAGCCATCCAGTTACTTTCACAGAAAAAAGAAGCAGCATTTTTTTACCAGGAGCTTCTAAATTAAAAAGACGTTCAGGTAACGCTGTAAAACATTAAAGACATCATAAATAAACTTATTCTAAAATTCACTTTCCAAACAATAAATAAAACTTTTCCTTATCTGAAAGTGCAAACAGGCTGCATTATAAAAAGTATGAAGCAAGACTGCAGGAAGGTTTAATTATTCAGTAATGACCAAGACACAGTTTCTTGCTTTGGTGCTGCTGGTCATCCAGCGATTTTGTTTTCTGGACTCCATCTAAAGAAAAAAACATGCATGGAGCATTAATACAACAGCAAGCATAGCCTAATACTCAATATGGACAGGCATACTGGAATAACACTGGGAGTGGGGAATGGTGTGGTGATTGTCTTCTTCCCCTTACAGAAGAACATGCAATAATCATAGCTAAGGGGAACACACCAAGAGCAGAACTTAAACCAGTTCAGTATTGAAGATGCAGGCACACCACATTAAAGAAAACTATGTTAGAGAAATGAGCCCTGTTAAAAGTTGTCAAACAAAGTAGCCCAGGATTAATCTTTCTCCAGCTGAGTCTAAAAACCATTAAAATAGAGAGGGATAAACAAGCCCTAACATTTTGCAGTGATCACTAATGCCATAAACACTACTCTGAGCCCTTCCCTCCCCCGCTTTCCCCAGACCATAAGGAAGTAACTAACAAAAAGACTTCTCCACTAATCTATCTCAGTACATGTTAGGAATTTGCTTGGAGTACGTGGCTATTTGTGTGCCACAAAAACTACCTTCAGTCTTTTTTATGCTCCTAGCATGGTACTCAATGTATCTTTACACTGCATCTTCCTGCTTGAAGCACAAAAATCATTTAGCTGCCATTTTCCATGTTGTTTTCCCCTTTGGATGAATAATATTTTAAGGATTGGTAGCTGACAGTAGATGCCTATTGTAGCACAAAAAGACTTCAAAGTAAGACATCTAAACCCTGTTTTGAAAAGATGACAGCTCCCTTGCTACAGGGATGCATGTCAACAAGGAATTTGTGACCTTCATATTATACTTTTGCATATATATACACAAATATAAAAGCACCAAAATGTTCTGCAGAACATATATAAATTACTTGGAGTCCAGTCCAATTTCTCTTGAAAAATAAAGGTACTGTTTGTATAACACAATCGAAAAAATCTTTCTAGAACAAAATTTAAAACATGATCAAGTAGTCTGAAATGATCTTCGTGCCAAACAGCATGTTGCTGACCTTCATAATACATTGCTAGATTTTGTAATGTGTGTCAATGCCAAGCATTTTGCTACAGGTTAGTTCATCTATTACAGGTAGTTATTACCTATTACAGTTAACTCATCTATTAAAAACGTCAGAAAACTTTTCATAGCAAAACCTAACTCACAGAAATCAAGACTAATTAAGACTAAACAATCCCAGAGGGAATCAGGGTGGTTTAAAATGTGATCTCACTTATTGATTTCAGTCATAAAATGAATTAATGAAAAAATACTTACTTTCCCTGGCTGTAGGGTCATGGAATTCAAGTAAATTAGTGTGCAATGGACTTAGTTGCCACTGGTAAAAGAAGAAGAAAATGTTTACTTATTCCAGAAGACAGCATAAGGAGCAAAGTGAGACAGGGAAAGTACCCTACAGGCCTTCACTAGGAGTCATGACATTTGAGGACAAATCACTTTTGAGGACAAATAACTATTACAGGCATGCAGACATTAACTTCCTTGAGAAGGGGGAATGAGGCTGCTCACACCGACAGCGCTGCAGTTTGTCATGGAGAGTGCCCTGGCTGCAGGTGCACTTGGCCACACCCAAAACCACCCCAGCTCTTTTGGGAGCTGCTGCAAGAGCCAACAAAATCACACAGTGACCTCCCAAATCAGCTGCCATGCTGTGACAGGGGAGACTTGGAGACAACTTCAGTGTATGAAAAGACCATCTCCAAAAACAGTGAGCTAGAGAGAAATCCTCCATATTGACAGAGGAAACAGAGGGGCTTGGCCCCACCCTCTGGAACATGGCACAGCACTGCTCCCCTGAATTGTGACACAGCAACCTCTCAATTCCACTCACCTGACTAAACAGCACAGCACTGGTCTATGCTGGCTGCAGATTACTGCCCACCCTACTCTCCCATCAGTGCTGCCCCCAGTTTTTAGAATACAGTACATTTAGACACTTACTGTAAATTTGCTTACACCCTCAAGTTCACCAAACTTCATATAGGATATGTCTGCTTTCTTTTTTCCAGCATCAACGTCTCCTGCATAGATCTGCTTGATACCAGCTCCTTTAATTAAAGGGACACATTCATCACATGGACATTTTGTTACAAATATCATGCTTCTCTCATCTGACTTTATTTCTCGACACCTACAAGCAATCAGAAAACAGAATTTCAGAGTTTGTATCTTGGTAGTTTTGAATTGTGACAAATTTGATACCTCAAAAAGCAAGCAAAGAAGTGTTATTTACTCTCAGAAGCAACTTATTCCTTGTGACAGTTTGGCACAAGTACGCAATGGAATCTGGTTTGGTTTCACTATCTGTGAACAACACCCATCCCATGTCTCCACACCTATTATTGTTGGAAGCTTCATCAGCTGCCACACTTCCTCATTTTGGGTTATAGCATGGTTTAGCAAGAAGCAGAGCCAGTGGCTTGTATCTGAAGGATAACTGAAGGAGACAATATCCTTTAAAATCCAAGTTCATATAAGAAATCAGAAGAAACCCCAGGAGCTGGCTGTGTCCATACACATCCAGCTTCTACATTACAGGCATAAAAAACACTCTGATTGCAATCCACAGTTCATCACAGTGACATCACATATTGTCTTAGTTTGCACTGGAATACAGTTCATTTCTTCTCAGCAGCTGGTGCAGTGCTGTCTTTTGGATTTAGTTTGAGAATGATGGAGAAAACAGACTGATGTTTTCGTTGTTGCTTAGTAATGCTTACGCTGAATCAAATGCTTTGATTCGTATTCTGGCAGTGAGGAGCTGCACAAGAAGTAGGAAGGGCGATCCAAACTGGCCCAGGCTAGAGAGTGTCACTCCCAGTATATTAACTGGGAGAGTTACCTAGAAGGGACATTGATCAGAGTTTGGGAACGTGGCATGGCATCGATCAGTGGCTGGTGAGAAATTGTGTTGTGCATTACTTGTTTTTACCTTGGGTTTTATCTTATCATCTACTATTGTTAATAAATTTTAATTTGTTTAAATTCTTAAACTGTTCTTGTCTCAGCCTACAGGTTTTACCTTTGATTCTTCTCCCTATTCCACTGGGGCAGGGGGATGAGTGAGAGGCTGCCTGATGTGTACCTTCCCCACTGGGCTTAAACCACAAGATGCATTTGTCATGGAGTTCTTTCCAAACCATCTCATTCTTCTCTGTGGTAAAAATAAAGCCATTACCTGAATGTCAGGGCGTTCTGCTCCGCATGGATAATGTATCTGAACTTTCTGATTTCCCGATCTTTTTGCTTATCATCCATGTGTGGAAAATCAGCATATTCGGATCCAACAGGAAAGGCATTGTAACCACAGCCTACAAAATACATTGCTCCTGTTCCATCACAGCCTCTCTGCAACAGTAAACAAAGAATCAAATTTGGAGGTATTTTAACTGAGTTCTAAGTGAAAGTGCTGTGCAATGTATACTTTTGTATGATCAGACAGCTCAGCTCTTGCCAACTGCTCCATGTCTGTATGAAGCTTTTCCACTGAGCCCTGCAGGAGCTGCACAGGTAAAGTGTAGCACCTCAGTTACCTGCACCAGGCTTTTGAGGCTTTCCTTTTGGCAAGTAATATTGACAGCAGGGACAAGAATTCTGAAGGATTTAGTCCTTAACAATGTACATGGTTAAATACAGCTGGAGTTCATCCCCGATGTGCCAGAGATGGTGTTTTGCCTGTCTTTTAACAGACCCAGTGACCAATGGGCTGATAAGAGGGGAATGATGATTGAAATAAGAAAAATAAACAAAACAGCAATAAGCAGCTGATGAGTGAAGTGTTAAAAACAAATTAAGAGTATGTTGCAGTTGTGGGAAGAATGAGGCTTCTTGGGATTGGTAACATCCATAAGCAGAGATTCAAAGACCAAAAGCTTTCTGTTTGGATGGGGAAAAGCATTGTAAAAATATTCAGAGAAAAACACCACTTTGGTCCAAAAAGGAATATGCTAAAGCCCATACAGCATTTCAACTGCAACAAATATCCTCAGGAGACTCTCAGGCTATAATTGCAGTGAGACTTCTTCTAAAAAGAGCTGTGAAGAGGGGCCATGCAGGGCATGTGCTGCCTGATCAGCAGCTGTGGCAAAACCTTGTAGCCATGATACCTGGAATAAGTGACAATGACTGGAGAAGCAGGTGCACTGAAAATCCAGGCAAAGACACTGTCGTAGTTACTAAATTCATTTATACTTCTCCTTCACCTTAAAGCATAACAATGAACTAGTCATTAACTTGGTGACTAAAGCTCTGTGTGTGTGTGTATGAAAACCAGAAGTGCATAAACTTTAAGGACAATAGCAAGCTCAAAGCCAGTGTATGAAACAAGCTCAAAGCCAGTGTATGAATTGTGAGTGCAAGAAAAAGTAACTTTTTCAATACTTACTGATTTTTCCTCTGCCCAAATAATAGCTCCAACTCCCGTTTTATGATCCTCTAAAATACATAATATTTTAGGAGTAAATAACAAATAAAGCACTTTTGAGTTACTTATACATTAACATATGACATCCTAGAGTAGGGAATAACATTTATTGTTATTTTGTGAATGGGAGGAAAGAAATGCAGAAAGATTAAAAGCTTGGAAATCATATGAGTCTACTGTAAAAGCTGGGTGTGCTCTTACTGCAAGGCAGTCATTCTAAGATTTTGCTGTGTACATTTGTTCATAAATGAAAGGAAGCAGCCAAAACATAGATAAGAATATGTGTGCCAAGAATATGTGTGAATAGATTCACTAATGTGAGACAGCAAACTGATAAAAACCTTCTTGTTGTTTACTACTTAATTTCATGACTTAATTTCTGCCATTCTTTAAGTGTATGGTTCTGTGGTCTGAAGTCCTATCAAAATTAGTTCTATTTTATACCCAATCCAGAGACAAAATATTAACAATTGGATTTTGGGGGTGTATTCTATCACCACCATAGGAAAACTGGTACAAAGCTTTCGTTATATGAATTGGATGGTTTTTATGGCACTTGAAAATCTTCTCCAGTAGCTACTGATGAGAATCTTGACCAGTTAAAATGTGGCACATCAAGAAAAAAAACCTTTCAGGCTTCCATTGATTAATATTGCAGAACACACTGTTTCCATGACTCCTTTCTATCCTCCTTAGTTTCACTACCATATGCAATCACTAAGAGGGTCTTTCCTGCCAAAGTTGTGTTGTATCAAAGATGTCTTAATTGATATTCTGCATATTTATTAGTCACTGATGAAGAGAAAGAAACCAGAAAACATCCTATGTTCTTGCTCCCTTTATATCCACCTATATAATAGTCTAAAGCACCTAAATATGTGTGTGAGCTGCTATTTATTGTAATTTCATTACAGTACAATAAAAGTTGGCTCAAAACCCAGACCTGAGTCCAGGCTGAATAGTACAGATAAACCTGAACTTTGCTGCCCCCAGAGTGAGTACTCAAGCTTGTCATTCCATCTTGTTCTGTATAACAGCAGCTGTACAAAGAACTTGTAATTGGTTCCATGAAACTTCTGAATTACATCAAAAAAAAGTGATCTCTGCAATTTTTTGAGCCAAAATTTGCTGAGGATACCTGACTTAATAGGTTGGGTTTGGATGGATGTGTTGGGGGATTTAGTTTTGGTTTAAGCTTTATATATGTACTATTTGTTTGTTTACAATGGTTTTTTAAAAAGCAACTATCATACCTAGAGTAAAAAAAAAAAATTCTGGGGAGTATCATCAAGTTTGAAGTTTTCATATTCTGTTCTCTGGAAGAACTTATCACTTTCCTGCATTGGTACCCAGAGAGAATAAAGCAGCTAACAGAAGTCATCTCTATCAAGACAGAGACAACAACCATCTTTCCACCTCAGAAACCTGGACATAAAACTCCAGCATCTGTGCAAAGAAAACCCACATCAGACATATAAGCAGTTCCACTAATAACATTAGGACTAGGAGACTTAATATAACTGCACTTAATGTCCTACTGAAGGATATTATTTCACTGCTTTTTTTCTGAAGTGTACATAATCTGCTTGAAATATTGCCATTTATTTGATAACAGAAGCACCTTGTGAGACCTCAGTAAAAAGAGCCTCAGAGCAGCTTGAAGAATTTAAATGTCATTCTGTTCTATTTTCAGTTGGATGTTGGACAAATTGGCAGGGCAGGGTTTGCCAGCACTGTATGTGAAATACCTCCTGATTTCCTCATGGAAAGCTTTCACACACAGTATTGTGTGGCCCTGTGGAGTCTTTACTATTACTGCTCCACTCATTTCACACATGTAGGAACGGAACTGAGAATTCCTTGCTCAAGGAAGCATTTGGAAGAATAAGACTGAAATCAGGAACTTGCTCCACTGACGAGAGCCCATTGTTCCTGCACTCTGGTAGCGGCTCACCTGTCCGATAGGCGAGCAGCCTGGCTTGTATCATACAGTGCCTTGCCACGTCCTGGGGCAAACACTGATCGTCTGCTTCACTCGTTCCTTGGGATCCACTCCTGTAAAATCCATAGCAACCAAAGACAGGGACACTGGCAGCTACTGACGCCAAGACCGAGACAAGGTCCTTCATATTCTGCCTAAGGTTGCTGAAGTACGGGTTTTCACAGAGGTTCTCCAGTCCTATTGTCATCAATATTTGCTTGTGCATTTCCTCATCTGAAATTAGAAATAAACTTTCATACTCTTTTATTCTCTCTTGCCTACATGCAGTATAAAAGTCGGTGTTACAGTCAGGCTGTGATTTTGCAATTTTCTGAATAAAATCAAACTTGGTGGAAGTTTCTTCAATAAACTGCACCACGTAGCACATCAAAGGCTGAAGCAACACACACACACGAGCACGACTGTTTGACTTCAATCTTTCCACTGCTTTGGCATCCAGCTTTGCATCCTCAGTGCTTGTGGGATTGGATACCTCGTTCTGCAAGCTGATTTCAGGATCTGCAGGCCAGTAAGAAATCCTGTTCACCCCGGCTGGAAGAGAAGATAATGCAGCAGAAGGAACCATGCAAGTGCAGCAGAACATAAAGGTTATATTCAACACACTATTGCCTAACCCTGGTTTCACTTCTTTAGGGCCCCCAACTCCTGCCTAAGGAGTGTCTAGACAAGAAAAATGCTCGTAAATACAAGTAACAAGGGTTATCCAACATGATAATCAGACTACAGATAAAAATTTGAGTTACCCAAGCTCTCAGATCTTTGTCACTGCCTAATTTTGCATCTTGAATCCAACAGATAAATTAGCAAAACACAAAAAGAAGTTAGCACTGATGGACATTGCTACTGAGATTAAAAACCAATATTTGCAGAAGGGCTGTACCAGCAGATCCCGTTTCTGGAAATGAACAATCTGCTTTGTCTTCATCTCTCAAGGAAAAAGAAACCCTTAAGTACTCCCTGTGATTTCTGCATAAAACCCCACTCTTCCCTGGTGTCAGTGACAAGCAATGGGAAAGCAAGGCAAAATGCATCCATCTAGGCCTGGTTATCAGGCCTAGGCTGCTCTGGCAGAGTGCAAAAGGACTGTCAGAACCTCAGCAGTGCATCTCAGCCCAGAGACAAGCACCACCAGGATTAATGGCTGCACATTACAGAGAAGCAGGGTCTTGGCAGCAAACCCCAACTTCTTGACCATCAGCTCCTGGAAATGTACATTCACCCTTATGGAAAACATCAATGCAGGCTACACAAATCAGGGATTGGCATTCACAACTGGGACAGTCCAAAGAGAAAACAGGCTTTCTGTTTTCAATCACAAGGGCAATATTTACTCCTACTCTACTACAGTCATTGCTTACCATTTACAACCATTTTTAAGCAAGTTGAACATGGTTTTCTGGAAAAATAAAGATCACAGTTTTTAAGTCTTGATCCGTGCTTAATGAGGGCAATCTGGCCAGCATGCAAGTCTGTACTGGAGCAATGAAGACCAATAATCTTCATATTTTTCACCACAACTAGACCACTCTTCTTCACCTACAGAAAAAGGCATTATTATTATTTTCCTTTTTTTCCAACATTGAGCCCATAAAGATGTTACAGCTCTTCCTTCCAGTAACCAACCAGCAGCAGAGCAGAGCTCTTCAATACAAATGAATCATTAAACAATCTGCACTTTCCTAAGCATTTTTGTTGTTGTTTTGTTTTCACATGTGCCTGTTAACATCAGGGTGCAGTGTCTCTGTCAAACTGCAAAGAGGGACTCGTCACAAATTTCTGATTCTTTCTGGTCATTGCTTTGCCCATAACAATATCCAAAAGCAGCATAGAAAATTCTGTAAGTTATAGATGAAACCTCTGAATCAGCCAAAATCTGGAAATGCCTGTGAATTTAATTTCTGTCTAAAGCTTGACCATCCTGAGAGCCAATAGCTTCTCTAGCTTTATTTCTGTCTCTTCATTTATGTAATGAGTCCTGGTTCTAAAGAATCTTCCATGGAAGAAGTCTGCATACCACAGACAAGAGCTATTACATCTGGATTCCCACATATTGTGAGAAAACTGGATACAAGCTAGTTTGATGAAGCTGGTGAAACAGATCTCACTATGCAATTCAGCTGCTACTGAACACTGTTGCCATAGACCTGTAAATTGTTCAACTGCTTTGTGGTTACAGAACTGAGACTTTATTAAAGCCCTACATACAAGCCAAGTGCCATTTCTAACTGAATTACTAAATTTCAAAGTGCTTTTGAAGGCTGTAGGTGCTGCACATCTATCCCTCTTTCAGATCTAGCCTGGGACATACCCAGCTCTGAAAATGAGGTCTAATTGTCACTCAGGTTATTTTCCTAGCTTTTCTTGCCCTGGCTGATAACTGTGCTATGGATGGGTACACATGGTGCACATGGATATGCTGTGCACAATGCAGTTATCATTTAAAGGGCCCAGTAACAACTCAGGTCACAAAAGGAAACATCCTGTTCCCGATCAGTCTCAAAATGCCTCTTGATCTTGAAGAGTTACTGGCTACTTTTGAGAAGACCCACTCTCAAGGGCAGTTTCTTTTCCTTGTCACTAAAGGAGTTACCTACAAGTTCTTGATCAGCAAACATTTCAAATACTTGTGTATACCTCTACTGTACAAAAGAACTCATCTACAGTCACGAACATTTTAACTCTAAACGACTCCCTCTACACTAACTACCACCTTGACTTTAGACACAGCTACACCTCCTTTCTCATGCTCTTTAAAACACCTGCCATTTTTTAGTACCTGCTTCACCTCTTGGGGTATGTACCTTGCCTCTCAAAGTTTTTCAGAAATAGCATGTTATTTAGCCATTTTGCTATTTTTCTTCCACCACTGGATTTTTTTCTACTTCCAAGAAAAAGTTTGTTACATTTGGTTGGTTTTATTCTTTTTATCTGGACTATGTGTCATCTAAAGAGCAGGTTAAATTCACTGAAGGAGCTCTTCAGGAAGACTAATTAGCAATAAGCACAGACATTTTACCTGGGATTTTTTCTGCTGCTCGGCCGAGGGAAAGAGCTCCATCCAGAGACTTAATAAAGTAAAAAGATTGACCTTCGAAAGTCTTGGCATTTGACCTGTGATGAAGAAAAAAAAAGGGAAATATTTATTACAGAATATTTATAAAGAAATCCATATTGCTGAACATTATTTTTCAAGTCTTCTACACCACAGCTGCTACAGAAGCTGGTTCATCTATCCCTTCTGCTCTTTCAGCAGCTACGTCCACCCTGTCCTTTTCAGGGCAGTCATTGCCAGCTCAGGATGCTCACATCTAAATGCAGAGACCAGATTTGTGCAACAAGAGGGACTGGTGAAACTTTCACTAAAATTCAGTGAGTTGGTTCAAGTCAGAGGTGTAGATCAGGAATCACAGATCCCACACAACTTGATGTGCTCAAATGATTCATGATGCTTACAGGAATCTGAGACAGCTTCTAATTCAACTTCAGGCTCACCACAGAAGAGGGCAAAAAGATCCAAGCACACACATCATGATCTTACACTCTCGCCCACAGCAAGAGTGGACGAGCCATTGTGAAACCTTCCAGTTACATCAGTTCTGGAGATCCTGCTTCGGGATTCTTACAGTCTGCTTAGATTTTGGCTAGGCTTTTACAAAAATTTAAACCTTTTGCTCAGGCTGTCAATTCTGACAAATTATCCAGATGCAAAAATCCCTTCTCGGAGCACCACCTTGTGCTGTGCTTCTATTCAAAATCTGGCAGCTGTCCTGTGAGGGCCAGCACTCGGCATTACTGAGTGTCCCTCCCACAAAGGAAAAAGGAGGAAGTATTGTGCTGCTCAGTAAAGCTTGCACTGTTCCAGATGTAAAGATATCTTGCCTCACACTTGGCAAGAAGTTGATTAAGTCTTTGAAATATCTCCAGTCCCCATTTCAGGGGTGTTTACAGAGAGCTGTAATGAACACATATTCCTCTGCAGGTCTCACATGTACTGTCTGAATATAGTATTATTTCTGTTTCTGTCTTTTCCCACAAATGTTACAGTTTTTGCAAAGGAGGAAATGGCAGTGGCAAGAATGGAACAGAATAGAGAAAAGCATTCTTTAACTAGTTCCAGCAGCTTGGAAGGGATATAATCAGATACTAAGATTACATGGCTGGGGCAGAGGGTTAGTTTAATGGCATGTCTGTGAACCCAAACAATTGGGACAACAGATAAACATATGCAATCCATGACTGAAACAACATTTTCAGACAATATTTTAGCAGGTTTTTTCACACATAACTGTGGTTTGGGAAGGCAAATATAGGTCTGCCAGCAGCACTATCCCATGGCACATTGTCCAGTGTTCCTTAGGCTGCCCAGCTCTGCTACCCCACTTGGCACAAGCACAGTCAGATGTGTGTGCTAAAAATGTACATGGCAAGCAGCACACACCAAGATTTGCTGTCACTTGTACTAAAAGCAAGCTGTAAAAGTAAGTCTACAAGCCACATCTAAAGAAGCAGAATCTGTTTTGTTAAGTGGGCATTTGAGTTCATTCTCATTACAGCCTCTGTTTACTCCTGTCATAGCACACATGTACAGTTCCCATGTGGAAAGTTAAAACAAACAGTGCAATTTATACCAATGCACACACACCTTTGTATTTTCTAAAATGGACAATGATTTGGCACACAGAGTAGACTTAAAACTACATGCACCACAAAAAAAGTTTTAATTACTCTTTGTTTTCTTGCACCTAACCCAAATGTGACCAGTCAAACACTTTGGAAACAAACTGTAGAAAATCCTGACATGAACTTATAATGAGAAGCAGGAAAATATTATGAAGAAGGAAGGACTTTTAGTTACAGTTATCATATCTGTGTGTTTGCATCTTCACTCCCTTAAGTTCAACAGGGTGAAGAGAAGGCTGATTAAAGTAGACTGGAAAAAAGGCAGAAGGCATCTTACAGAATTAAAAGCGACTACAGAAGACTGGGGAAGTAAAGGAATCAGCCTCTGCTACTGAGAGCAAAGCCACATAAAAAAGGAGCATCAGGCTAATTTCACACAAAGGTATGATTTTATCCCTCCTGGTTATGGATCTGGCTTCAGTGAGGCGAGGCATGCTCCAGGGAAAGTGCTGTGAAGGTTGGTGCAAAAAACCCTGCTGCACCGGGAAGCAAACAGGAGCAGGGCACAGCTACCCACACATGGCTCAGATCCAGGATTATGTCCTGCTATAATGCAGGACTTCCTAGTCCAAAGTCTGAAAAGCTAACAGGTGCTTGACACCAAGGAGGAAGCTACCAGTGACATCATTCTGCTGCCTGGGAAAAGGAAACTAAAACCTATTTTCAGACTTAATCAAATTTGCTTGCTTGGAAGCAGGATTTCCATAGAACCAGGATGAAACAAAACTCATACATGCACCCAGAACACCTGGCTGCCCTGCCATGGTGCTCAGCCTGAGACCCATATACACATCACATCTGTATGCACACACCACTCCCCTGGGACTGCAGCAGTGGGATCTATGGAATCTATCAGCACCTGTTTCTCCTAGGCACCCCCAGCCCTGCGAGAAAGTTGCTCTCTACCATACCATGGGCCTGCTGTGGGGTAGTAAGAGCGCCCCACAGAAGGGGAGTGATTTCCTGCACATTGCATTGCATGCACATTAAATACACCTGGAATAGGGCTGGAGAAACCTCTGTAATGGGGCGGAAGCAGGGAGCAAAGTACAAGCTTATGTTATCAAAAGGCCTTCAGGGCACTGTCAAGTAGGGGCAGGGGACGATGGAGGATATATATCTATTTTTTAAAAAATTATTTTATTTATAGATATATGCTTAAAGGTACTATACAGAAGGATAGATATACTTTATGTATATATACACACACTCTATACATAGCATAAAGTGTGCATATATATAGTATCTACTTTTATACTAGAGATACACTACATATATTTTTAGATATACATTTTAATTTGAAAGTATAGGTACACATAAGCACATATATACTTTTTATATACACACAGTCACATATACGCATATATATACATATGTAGATATACTGTAGGTATATGTATATGTACACTGTGTGAGGGGCAGGAGCACTCCCTGAAGCATCACCGCCGGAGGGGGAAGGCGCGGGCTCTCTGAACAGCCCCGGGAAGAGGCGGAAAGAGTCCCCTGAGGAGAGGACAAACCGGGCGACCCCTGGAAGGACCCGGTGGGTGAGGCGAGACCCGCGAGGGGCCGGTCACCGCACACCCCCTCACACCCGCCCGGCCCGGCCCGGCCCGGTGTCAGCGTCGCGGTTCCCTCACGGCAGGGCAGGCCCCGGCCCGCCCCCCCTCCCACCCCGCAGCCCGGCTCACCGGCCATGCTGTCGGTCTGCGTGCTCGCCGCTTTCACCCGCGGCCCCGCCGCTGCCTCCTCCGCGCCGTGCATGGGTGCCGGTGCCCGCAGTCCCCCGCCCCGGCCCCGCACCGCCCTCAGGGCGGCCCCGCCCCCGCGGCCGCCCCTCCCCGGGGCGGGGTCGGTCGCACGGCAACGGCGGCTGACGGGCGGGCGCCTCGACCAATGGGAAGCGCGAAGGGTGCGGGGGGGCGTGGCTCGGCGAGCGGGGCGGGGCGGTGGCTCCCGCCGGTATCCGCGCTCCGTAGCGGGAAGTTAACGGGGAACACCGGGGCGCGGCGTGAGTGCGTTGGAAGCGACCCACAAGGGTCAGCCAGGCAACTCCTGCTGACCTGCTACACAGGACCACCCCCAAGAGTCACACTATGCGCCTGAGAGCATTGTCCAAACGCTTCTCGAACTCTGGCAGGTTCCAGTGCCCAGCCACCGCTCGGTGAAGAACCTTTTCCTGATATCCAACTTGAACCTCCCCTGACACAGGTTCAGGCCATTCCCTCGGGTACTGTCACTGGTCACCACAGAGGAGAAATCGGTGCCTGCCCCTCCTTTTCCCCTCACGAGGGAGTTGTAACTGCAATGGGGTGTCCCCTCAGTCTCCTCCTTTTGTTTACTGTATAGGAAAAAATTAATTTATTTGTTGTGCATGCATTGCATGACTATGTCAGATGAATTTTTCTTCTGTTTGGAAAAATTCCCTTCTAGACATCCTCTTTATGAATGACAACAAAAATGATTTGTGCACTTTCACCTACTGATCTTTCAAATGTGACCAGACCATGGCTGAATTCTGTGTTAAAATAGACTGCATCAAGTAAAAGGGTAACACCTTTCAGTGTGTTTTTTCTCCCAGTACCCCCAAACCAAACCAGGACTTGCAAGAAGTCTCTCTGCTCTGTTAGGTCTTGAAGTGGTTTGGGTTTTTTTTCCCCCCCTCTGTTTTAGAGAAACTTCTTATTTCACAAGTAGCTTGCTGATTCAGACATGGTACTTGACTTGTGTGCTCTAGGGATTCCAGTCAGAGCTGGGCATGGAGGTGGGGTGTTTGAGGGTCAGTAAGCCTGAAGTAAGTGGAAATCAAATTTACAGCAACATTCATCTCTAACTTGCTGTCACCTCTTTGTGCTGGAGTTGTCTTCATAAGAGGGGAGGCAGCATGGTAGGTAGGTAGGTAGGTAGGTAGGTAGGTAGGTAGGTAGGTAGGTAGGTAGATAGATAGATAGATAGATAGATAGATAGATAGATAGATAGATAGATAGAT